>JAYDZE010490112.1:0-15781 GCA_034509125.1 Monilaria moniliformis
GAAGAAATGACATAGACATAGACGGTCCAAAAGTGACCAATCCTAAAATGAAAGCAAAACAAGGAAAACATAACATATACATGGGAGGCCCAAAAGTGACCAAGTCCAAGGGAGGAGTGATGCATATGAGAGCAAACGAACCACAACAGAGGTTCAGGCATCATGAAACCGAAATCTGAAGTTAGGATACCTGAGCTGGTCCATCCTAACAAGCGCCTTCAGTCTGGGGGGCGTTGTGATCTGATCAAAGAAGGTAAGGGTAGGGGTCTGGGCCCCCCTATCTGCAACTGCCGAAGGAGGATGCGGATGCGGACCATCGTGTGGCGAACGTCCGCCGCTCCAAGCTGCACGAAAGTGAGAAGTGCAACAATCGCCGCTGCGTCCATCTCGATCCAAATGTGCGGGAAGTGCTGTACATCAAGCATCAAACCGTGAAGAAGCGCGAGGAGCTCCACTTCAAAGCTTGATGCCGCCGAGAGGAGGGTGCAGAAAGTGGCCAAGATGCCGCCGTCCGTACCACGCACAATACCACCTCAACCCGTTCGAGCCATAGACGCCGAGAAAGAGCCATCCGTGTTGAGCTTCACCCAGAGGGGTCTGGGGGATGCCACAACACCATAAGCGATTGCAACACACGCCGGCGGGGCGGAGCTGGGGGCATGAAGTTCACGGGGGGGGGGAGGAGCACCCGCGCCAGTGCTTGGGGGCAAGCGTCCCCACTGCAACCATGATCCGCAACTGGTTCACCACCTGCCAAGTCACATGAGAAACACGAAAAGAAACGCTGCGGGGATGATGAAGCTGATGTGCGTGGCGGGGGCCCTGTGAAAGGAGCCTCGCCAGAAACCTAATCTTGGTGCAATATCAATGCACGTGTGAACATGCTTTTAAAGTTGTCCAGTTTGAACATGTTGCTTCTTGCCACTGCTTTGTTGCTTTCAATTTAGTTTATATTTTTGTTTTCACGCTTAGTTAAAAGTAGTTAAGTTTTTAATACGTTCAAATTACCAAGTTTGTTTCCTCAATTTTTAAGTTGCCCAATTTATCTTTATAACTCAGTTTGTTGATTTGTTGAGCTTAGTTTCCTAGTTTTTAATTTGTTTCCCACATCATTTTAGTTAATCATTTTCTGTTTTCTTCATTCACAATGGTTTTAGGCGTGGCGGCATCGCCAAACCCCTCTTAGGTGTAGGAAATACGCAACGAAATTCACATTCCTCGTAAGTTCGACACCCTTTACTTGCCCTATACTAATTCAATCGTATAAAGGTTAGTGGGAAACTATAAATTATATTGATAGGCTAAGTTTGTTTCTTAATCTCCAACGATACTACAAATTTAAGCAACCTATCATATATATGCCTTAGATTTTTACTAATATACATAATAACATATAAAGGAATTGAAAAATTCAAGTTCACTGTAACCAATATTATGAAATATGCTTTGAAATTTAACGAAACACATTTGTGTTTCATCTTAATTTTATAATCTTAAATTATGTTTTTTTATTGTGTCAAGATCTATAATAACATATTCTTAAGTTAAATCATTCAATAACAAAAAAATTATCCAACGACATTCTTATCCGATGTCATTTTTTTTAGTTTTTACACTAGTAGTATTTAATCATGTTTGAGTTTAAATATATATTTCAAAATTCTCCCAATTAAATTTTTACATTTATTTAGCATTGGAGAAATCATGCATCATATTTTGGAGAACTTTGTTAGGATGGCGTGTGATGTGCTTAACATTCTTATAACAATGATAGTATAAGAATCTTCATTTTATATTAGAACACACATTTTGAACAAATATACAAAAAAATGCAAGCTCTTCTTGTTGGAGTTATATACTAGAAAGCATGCTTTACGAGCTGCTTATGTATTAATAACTCAAAGAACTATCATTCTCTGCCACTTGTGAAGAGATATTATTGTTACATGGTTTGCCCTTTATAATCTAGTGATTATATTATGAGCAAATATAATCTGCGATTATAATCGAGCAAACAAGTCTATGTCTTTTGCATTGTAGAATGAATGGTGGTCAGGTCATCACTAAAGGTCTCTCAGTCGGTTCCCTTACAGAAGAAAATTAAGTTTATCAACCTAGATAGACTTAGACGATCTATCGTTAAAGGTTACAGTGTCAGTCCAAATGTTTACGAACCTTGGTAAACAAATGACACTGGTGTGGTATAGCACTAAATGGATTCACGTTGAGATAAGTTTTTCTTGCTGATTACTGAAAGATGAGATCTCAGTGATTATTTATTTCTTAATCTTTTTATATAACATTAAGCATACTGTATTAATTATGCACTACTTTGACTTATCAAAAGGTGCATGTTTTTCGTAATCCAAGAATCCTGATATCTTGGGTAATGGTAATTAATATCTAGCGGTGCTAGGATTGTTATTGCATTGAATCGTGTCCTAAAGGACCAGGTTGATGATATCCCCAAGAGGTGTTCAGAAAAGGTTTTATTATACAGAAACCCGGCCGGCATGGAATTTATTGCAAGTATAATAAATAAAATATTTGAACTAGACCACTCTTGGTAAAAGATATTAATTACTTAAAGCCAGCAACATGTTTAAAATAATTAATGGATATTAGAATCTTAAACATGACAAATAAATTAATTAAAAAGGAAGCTAAGATTATCTATAATTTGGATTTGGACGGGTAAGTCAATATTAATTCCTATAGTAGTCCAAATTAATATTCTATTGGGCTTGAATTAAATTGAGGCTCAATTTAATTAGTAAAAGCTCAATAGGGAGGCGCAGTCCAAATTTTCTTGGATTCCTAACCTAGCCCATACATATTCTATAAATAGGAGAGAAAGGATAAGAAATAATAATCATAATTCACGCATCTTACAGAGAATCACGTGATTCTTTGTATTCTTTCTTTTCTTCTTTTTTCTCTAATCCTATAGGGTTTGGTAGCTACTGACCATATCAGTATTCAAACCTGGAATGAGGAATAGGTTAGAAGATCTAGAGTAGATATCAAGATCTACAAGTGGAGAAGGCACGAGCAATCATCATATCTTTGGAGATCTAATTACTGTAAGTATTCAGATCCATAGCAGCATGATTTAGGATTTAAATTCTAAATTATGTGTTTTATGTGCATTCTAGATGATAGATCTATAAATGAAATTAACTAATTAATTTTTCTATATCATCCTAGAAAGATCTTGAAAAAGGGAAAATTCCTTCATTGGAATTAAATCTCCAACACTTTTTTGCTCAAGTAATTGGTTGCATAAATATTTTGATGCTAAGATTTTATTTTTATTATAAAATTATAAATTATCAAACTATATTATATTTTAATATTATATATTTTTTAATAGATAGTGAAGAGTTTGAAGTGAATTATCAAGTTGAAGGTTCAAAGATTATCGGTGTAAAAGAACAATGTAATCTAAGTATTTAGAATTTAGATTCATTTATGAGATTTTTTGATTCTGTGAAGCAAAACGTTTTTTGAACAATTTATCATTAACTTTATTTTATGTAACCTTTGACTTTTTAGAATGTTTTAGACTTTAAATTTTATTCCTGTCATATGATTTATGTATTTAATTTTTGTATGCGTTTACGTTTATATATTATAAATATACAGTTCTTAAGAATAGAAAAATACATAGATTATTTTTTGTCATTTGCTTATAGCCCGATTAGCCCGCTAGGCTAGCTCGAAACCCGAACGTTTAGGGTTAGAGTTGAAAATTTCTAACCCGATAAGATTCCAACACGATTAGCCCACACCCGATTAACCCGTAACCCGAATAAGGCTGACCTGAAATCCGATGAGCTGACTCGATTGACATCCCTACTCTAAACTTTAACTCTATGATGATAATTCGAAAATTAAATAAAGCGGAACCACTAATCTGAAATTTCTATGAATAAACTTTGAAGAATCCAAGATGCAGAATGGTCTTCTAAGAAAGAGGTTAATTGTAATTAGTGTATATTCTCTGATGGAAGAAATAATATAAACAGAATACTATTTTCTGGGGACCAAACCAATTATATAACTGATGTTTAAATCAATTCTTTAATATTTATAATTTGCCCTCTCATTAAACTATAAATATAACATTAAATATCTACATATCAATAATAACATTGCATTTATGACCCAAAATGGAAAATACCTATTTTGAGAAGGAAGATAAATTATACTCACTGCTATATAATATATTAATAATACTCATTCTTATCATTTTACCCTTTAGCGTGTAGGCTTGCATTAGGAAAATTATAGCTAATGTGCGTTTACACGCACACATGATGCAATAGCTAGTGTGTAAGAGTGCATTAGTTCACTTTCAGCTAATTCATGCTCGCATGGCATAGCGTGTCAGTGTATACTATTTGCATTTCGCGTAAAGATAAACAAGAACTGAAAATGGAATTAAGCAAGCACCAATTAGTGAGCACCTCATTTGCTCGAAATTTATCGAGCGTCTTGCAAGAACCCAGCGAGGATTTGTCCATATTACCGAACACTTAGCGAGCAACAACAATTGAGTCGAAGGAGAGGAAAATTTCGAGAGCGTACTGAGCACATCAATGCTTGGTATATTACCGAGCACGTCAGCGTTCGATATTTTTCATACTTAGCGACAACTTGCCAAGAAAAAACTCATGTGCATGGTCATTTTTTGCACAAAATAATTCCCGAGAATAATTGTAATATGTTACCGAGCACCGGTGCTTGGTAAAGTATTTATTTATTTTTTTCAATAATTAAATTAACTTTACCGAGCATATAGGTGCTCGATAAGTTAATATATTTTTTAAAAACAATATATTAGTTAGTTCGGTGCTTGGTAATTTATTTATTTTTAAAATTTATCAAACTAATTTACTGAGCACATGAGTGCTTGGTAAGTTATTTATTTTATAAAAATTAATTATTCAGAATAAACGAGCATACAACTGCTCGGTAAATGATCTGTAGACCTTTACGTTTCAAGAGTTGAATTGTTGCTCAAGTGGCTCATCATTGCAAAAAAAAAAAAGAATGAAATTATTGCTTAAGTGACTCAATAATTTAAAATTTTCGGATGGTTATGTTTCCAATCTATCAAGATGAATCAATATGAAGAAGCACAAGTTGTACGACAAGAAAAGCCATGATTATTACGTGTTCATGCAAAGATTGTTACATATTGGCCTCAGTGAGTTAATTCCACATGATGTGTGGTAAGCTTTCATTGAGCAAATTTATTCAGAGATCTGACTGCTACAATGATCGGGGAGGTTGATATGATAGAATACAGTGAGTCAATTGCAGTTACCTTGTGCAAGCTTGAGGCGATATTTCTTCCGTCTTTCTTTGATTCAAATTTTGAAAGATATTGCGAGGGAGATAATTCTAAGGAAGAACATGATGCTCATGATAGTGATGAAACTGAAGAAGAAGAAGAAGAAGAAGAAGAAGAAGAAGAAGAAGAAGAAGAAGAAGAAGAAGAAGAAGAAGAAAATGATGATGATGAAGATGATTACGAGAAAAAAATAATGCTCAATACAATTATACTCAGTGATAATGACTAGTTTATCAATTTTCATTGTAAAAGTATTATAACTTTGCATTGATTAAATATATGAATTTTAAAATTAATTTGCGTTTTCTAAAAAAATTATTATATTAAGTATGCTCGATAACTTAATTTTTTAAATCAAACCTACTGAACACCTACATACTCGCTAATGTATTATCTTAAATTTCACCGCGTTTTTGGCTGAAATATTTGGTGGAAAAATTTACCGAGAACTCAGTGCTCGGTAAAATATATTTTTCTAAGAATTATTAAACTAAATATACCAAGCACATTGTGCTTGCTCCTTCTCCACATGTTCGCGATGGCTTGCTCCTTCTCCACATGCTCCTTCTTCACATGACGATCTTCGATATTCGATGTCGAATCGTCTAGCCTATCCCCAAAGATTGAAGTCTTGAATCTAGAGTGGACTATAACTATTAAGACTAAGGACTAGAAATGAAGAAGAAAAACCTAATCCGAGAGATAGAGAGAAAAAAGTGCCAGATTGGCTATCCTCTTTGGCTTGCTTGCACGTGTGTAGTGTTCAGGCAAGGTGTGTTTTTCTCCTTCTTTTCCTCCTATTTATTAAATCCATAATGAGATAGGCTATGGATCCAAGAAGGTTTGGACTGAACTTCTATATTGGGCTCTTCAAATTAAATAAAGCCTCTAATAGAATTCAAGCCTAATAGAATATTAATTTGGACCACTATAGATATTATTATTGAACTCTTGTTCAAATTCAAATTACAAATAATCTAGGCTCCTTTTAATTAATTATTTCTCGTGTTTAAGATTTCTTATATCCATTAATTAATTAAAACATGCTGTTGGTTTTTGTTAATTAATTTCTTTTGTCAATAGTCGTCTAGTTCAAAATCATTATTTATTATACTTGAATTGAATTTCAACCGACCAGTTTTTTGTACAATAAAATATTTATCTCAAACATCTCTTGTGAATAATATCAACTTGAGCTCAACCAGGATACGATTCGATGCAATAACAGTTATAGCACCGCTAGACATTACATACCACTACCTAATATGTCATGATTCTTTGGGTTACGACAAAACCATCACCTATTGACAAGTAAATGAAGTGAATAATAAATATGCTCAATGTTTTATGCAAAGATTAAGAAATAATAATTCCCGAGATCTTGTACTTCAGTACTTAGCAAGAAGTCCATTTGAATGTGGTCATTTCAGTGCTATACCATATCAGTGTCATTGTCATCCCAAGGTTAGGAGGCTTTAGGTCTGATACTAGAATCTTTGATGATAGGTAGTCCTTTACCTATCTAGGTTGTGAAATTCTTATTTACTTATGCAGGGCACCCGGTGAGAGAGCTTTTAGTGATGATGCGATCACCATTCACCCTATAGTGCAAAAGACCTAGACTCCTTTGTGCATTTATAAGTAGTTGAATAAAATCAACGTAATATATCAGACAATCCAATGCAACGAAATTTTTTGTTCTCATTAATTGTGAAATAAGGTTACGTACAAACTGCTCAAAGCGTGCTTTTCAGTATTTACCCTAACAATAATAATTACAATATTTGATAAATATTAATCAACTTCATATATTTCACTCATATTACCATCTTATGTGCATCTGTTCACATTTATAGTTTCAGTTTGTTCCATAGCCTACCCACCTGGTGAGCAACAACTTTGATATGTTGAAGTTGTTTGTTCTGGTGTCTACCTTTTCTAATAATGGGTGATCTTGGTTATCTTCCTTGAAAAAAATAACTGTAGTGTTTTCGTGTTTACAATGGAAGCTCTATATTTCATTGTCTACCTAGACTTTTCCTTGCTTGTCATTATGCTCTTCGATTTCCGGATGTCTAATCTACTGGGTGGATCTTAATCAGCCATCGCCAGAAGACAAATCTGATTTGATGTTCGGTGACCTTTGCTTTGTTTTTATCAGCTTTTTATTCATTATGTAGATGTAGATGTGGATATTATTCCATGCCTCACTCTGTCAACGAATATATTAAGGATCGAGTTTATAATTGTATCAAAGTAGGACTTCAAGGTGGGGCTATCTTATTCTGGTTGTTGGACATGGACTGATTTTTTGATGTTGGCATTCATATAGTGTTTTAGAGGGTGGCAGGGAGAGTATTACATTATCTAATCATGCATTTTTTTTTCTAACTAGACTCTTCTACTTGCATATTGGTATGCTCTTCAATTTCCAGATTTCTATTATCCGGTTTAATTCTTGGTTTCTTTACTCTACCATCTGCTTCCTGTTTATTAAGTTGATGTGAATTTTGTTTTCCACCTCACCTTGTGACAGTTATATGAATAAGTTATGAGTCTTTCTAAGTAATATCTTTAAGTATTGCTATCTTGGTTTGTTTGTTGAACATAGCTTGACTCTATAATGCTGTCACTAATTCGCGGGAAGAGCAAAATAGTGGTCTTCTCTTTATTCTACATCTCTTTCTTTTCTTTCACTGTTACCTTTTGTTCCTCTAACCTCAAAAGTTTGAGAGGTGGTACTTCCATGTTGGCCCACATGATTGACTTTCACTACTACCATTAGCCCATAACTTACTAAAGTTTCTGTAAGATATTAACTTCCTTATTATCGTGAGACAATAATTTAATGGTATACAAGCCAAATATGAAATATATGAGGAATTTGATTATTTATCATGCGGCCGCAAATATATTGTTTATCATGCAGACTGCAATAATATTTTAATGATGTTTATGTGTAATGACCCGAATCCCATTATTTGTTTAAAGTTATTTAATTTTTAATATATTTGAATTTATAACTTGTATAATTTGTAGATTTTATTGGTCAAGTTTTTGATAGTCCAAGTCTTGCTCCTAGTTAGAACTTTAGTAGTGCAACTTTTAATTACAAAATATTGGAACTTAGGGTATTCATAACGTTGTTCATTGACCATCTTTATCTTTTTAACTATTTATAGACCTTACACCATTTTTATCTCATTCTTTATTTAAGAATTAACATTCATATCCAATTTCTTTATCATCCATTTTCTTCCACTATTTATAAGTCTCATCTCTTATTTTTTTAATCATTTCTTATTTCTAGTAATCAATAAAAAATACGAAAATTATTAAAATAAGAAAAATTACATCGTTAAAGTCCTAAAATTACATTGTTGAAAGCTATAAAGCATAATTAAAACTCTTAAAATTACATTATTTAAAGCTGAAATTCACATAATAGAAAACCTTATCATTCATCAATGGGACCAAATTTCTTTGACTAAATCGTATTGGAGACGATCGTGGTTAACGCCATCCCACGACGACTTATGACGCCTTAGATATTCTTAGAATGCTTGTGGCGTTACTTAATTTGGGGCGTCTGTTCCAGTCGAGGAGATCGACCTAAATTTCTTCGACTAAATTGTGTTGGAGACAATTGTGGTTAACGCCATCGCGCGATGACTCATGATGCCGTAAGTATTATCGGGATGCTTGTGGCGCACCTTAATTCAGGGTGTTCATTTCGGTCGGCGTTCACTCATTCATCCTCGATAATCATGTAGTGCAATATAATGCATGCATACATGATATAGGCAAGCACATCTCAGAACCACATATGCCTCATACTATCACATCGGCCACCTTAGATAGATGTTATTGGCGAGGTAGTAGCCCATGTTGTAGCAACGTCCATTGGCCGTGAATTGTATCATCAGAAAAAGAGGGGTATTTATAGGAGGGGTGAGATAATTAAAAAAAAAAAGAAAAAAAAAATCGGTCAGAGACTATTGCTAATGACAAAATTCGAAAAAGGGGAAAAAATTTAATTATAAAATCAAATTTTTCGAATTTGAAAATACAAATAAAAATAAATCTGCATAAATGATGCCCACTCGCACGCCCAGCGAGTGGGCATCACGCGTGAATGTGATTGGTCGAGAAGGGAAAGACGAGTAGCTAGCCAGCTCGCCTTCTTTTCCATTGTCGTGAGACACTCATCCCCCCCCCCCCCACCCGCGCAATACGTCTCACGCCCAACTCATCCCAGAGGAACGGACTACAGAGTACACGTTGAGAATGGTCTTATATTCGTTATTAAGTTACTAGGCCTTACTGTGTTGCTTTTGAGCATACAATGTAGCCTAAAATTTCTAAAATCCTGATTTTCATGTTAATTTACAGATAATTAACTCTTTCTTCGTCACTATTGTTTAAATCACTCTTTTTATTTTATAAAACTATCACTCTTTTTTATGTTCATTTCTTATTCTCAAAATTATTTATTAAAGTTTTTTTTATGAATCTATTTCGTCTAAAGCATTATCTAAATATTTAGGATTTAGGATAAACATTAATTGTTGCTAGAATCTAAGGGTTAAAATCGAGCTTACAAGAGACAAATCTACACTTAAATGAGTGATTATGTACAGGGAATCGAAAGAAGAAGTGATTGGAGTGCAATGGATGAAAAAACTGGAAACCTACACAAAAGAAGGCAAAAAGAAGCAGAAAAAACTTAGCCTCTATCACTGACTACCGAAGAGACAATCCAGCTGCGCAGAAGGAAGGTTGGCTAGCATTTACACTACAGGAGAAAGTTGTCCTTTCGGGTAGTTGTGAGGTGTCCACCCCAGCTATGAGGAAGGGGGCAAAATTGTCAATCCAGAAGAGAAGAAAAGATGAAACCTAGCTGGGGGAGTAAATGTCGCAATATAAAAGAAAGAAAAGAGGAGAGAAAATGGGGAGCTACCAACCACTTACACACTCAAAATTCCACCTGCATTCCAATCATCTTTCTCTCGCACAGGTGCAGAAGCCAAGAAGACTTTGGGAAAAACAACACCTCTGCCACGATGGGATAGGGCATAGGAATAATACCTTTTGCAATTTAATACTTGCTTTGGAAACAAAAATCACTGTTACATTGCTTTCTTTGCTTTATCATCTTAGATATTTGGTTGTAGATCGGGCTATACAAGTTTGTTTTGATGATTTACATGAAACCGCTCCACCCCCAATTGTGAACACGTAGCCACTCGTCGAAAACGAGTCTTTCGAGTTAGAGATCCAATTTGCGTCACAATACCCTTCAAATACATGGAGGTATCACGTATAGAACAACCCAAAGTTAAGAGTATACTCCAAGTACCTCATAACTCTTATCAAAACTTTCCAATGTTCCTTGCTAGGATTGCTCGTGTACCTACACAATTTATTGACAGGACATGCAAGATCAGGTCTAGTGCAATTTGTTGTATATATCAGACTACCAATGATATTTTCATATTCCACTTGAGCAACAGGATCACCCTTGTTTTTGCTTAAGTGCACATTTAATTGTAATGGAGTTTTAGCTGGTGGGCTATCAAACACATTGAATTTCTTGAGAACTTTCTAAATATAATGAGATTGTGACAGGACAATTCATTCAGATGATCTTAGAATTCTTATTCCAAGACTCACATTAGCTAAGCCCATATCGACCAAGTCGAAATTTCGTTTCAACATTTGTTTCGTATCAATGATAATTTGGCTGTTAGTGCCTATGATCAACATGTCGTCTACATAAAGGCAGACAATAACATAGATGTCAGATGAGCCTTTAATGTACACACATTTATCACACTCGTTAACTTTGAAACCTTCTGACTACATTACTTCATCGAATTTCAAGTGCCACTGCAAAGACGCTTGCTTCATCCCGTAAAAGACCGAACTAATTTGCACACCTTCTTTTCTTGACCTAGTGCAACGAACACTTCAGGTTGTTCAATGTAAATTTCATCTTCTAAATCACCATTCAAGAATGCAGTTTTTACATCCATTTGATGAATCTGAAGATTGTGCAAATGCAATAGCAAGAATCATACGAATCGAAGTAATTCTTGTCACATGCGAATAGGTATCGATAAAATCACACCCTTCATTTTTTTAAAGCCTTTGACCACTAGTCTAGCTTTAAACTTATCTATAGTGTCGTATGCTTTGTACTTCATTTTAAGGATCCATTTTCATCTTAAGGGCTTGCAACCTTTTGGGAGATTAGTCAACTCTCACTTATGATTCTTCATGATATAATCAATCTCACTTTTGACAGCTTCTTTCCAAAACACTGCATCTGGACTAGAGAATGCTTCACTAATTGTCTTTGGTTCTTCATCTAACATACAAGTGAAGAAATCAGGGCCAAAATCTTTTACAATTTTAGCTCTCTTGCTACGTCTTGGTTCCACATCAACACGATGAGAACTAGTAGTTTCATCAATTGTTCTTTTTCCAAAACTGATTTTGGCCTTCTCGCTATCCTTATTCTTACAAGGATAGACATCTGCAAATATATTGCATTCCTTGACTCTATCGTTGTACCCTCAATCACTTGGTATACTCGAACGATGAACCAAAAAATGATATGCACTACTCTTTAACGCATATTTAATAAAGATGCAATCGATAGTTTTTGGGCCAATTGCAACTTCTTTTAGTGGAGGAACTGTAACCTTGGCCAAACACCCCCGTACTTTGAAGTATATATAATACGGCTTGCGTTCTTTCCACAATTCGTAGGGAGTCACATCCTTACCTTTAAGTGGAATTTTCTTCAGAATATAGTTGTCCGTAAAACAGCTTCCCCCACAAGTTTTGGGGTAATTCTGAACTAATCAACAATGTGTTCATCATTTCTTTTAGCGTTCGATTTTTTCGTTCAGCAATACCATTATACTGAGGTGAATATGGAGTCGTAGTTTGATGAATTATGCCAATTTCATTACACAACTCCTCAAATGGAGCCACATATTCTCCTCCTCTATCACTTCGCACAATCTTGATTTTCCAACCAAGTTGATTCTCAACTTCAGATTTGAAGTTCTTAAAAGCTTCAATAGCTTCGTCTTTACCTCTCAAGAGATAAAGATAACAATATGTTGTGCAGTCATCAATAAAAGTAATGAAGCACTTCTTACCACCTCTGATTTGCACAAATTTTAAGTCACACACATTAGTGTGAATTAATTCTACAGATTCAGTGTTCCTTTCTACCGTGTGAAACGGTAATTTAGTCATTCTGGCTTCAACACACACTTCACATTTTCTTTGTAAGTTAAATCCATTGATTTTAGTAAATCTAAATTTACTAATCTCTTTATCGCATTTAGATTAACATGTCCTAATCTACAATGTCATAAGTTAGAGCACTCAAGCAAGTAAGAAGAAGAGGAATCATTCTCATTATTAACTTGTTTCGGTACACGGCGAATTGCTATTACATTCAGCTTGAAAAGTCCATTTGAAAGATAACCTCTTCCAAGGAATTTTCTAAATTTGGACACAATAAACTTTTCAGACTCAAACACATATTTGAAAACACGACTAACAAGGATAGAACCTAAAACTAAGTTCTTGCAGATTTCTGGGACATGCAGCACATCCTTCAACAAAAGCTCTTGACCAGAAATCATCTTGAGCACAACATCTCCCACACCTGCAGCATCAGAGGAAGCTTCGTTTCCCATGCGGAGTTTCCTCCCCTCAACTTGTTTGGACGATGAAAATATGTTTTGGTTCGAGCACACGTGAACGGTAGCTCCTGTATCAATGAACCAAGACTTTGAACTGTCAACATGGTTTACTTCCGAAACCACAGCTGCTAAGTCATCTTCGTCCCATTTGTCGAAGTCATTCTTGACAACATGAGCCCCTGGCCTGGGCTTTTTCTTCTTGGGCTTCTTGCAGTCCTTTGCCATGTGGCCCGATTTACCACAATTGTAACAGTCACCATCAAATTTCCAGTTGACTATCTTTCCTTTGCCTTTGTTTTGAAAACTCAGACGGGCATAGTTGTTGGACGAACCTCCATTCTCCATCAGATTGGCCTTAGAATCGACCATGATCCTTGACTTTGGATCTTGTTTCCTATTGTCTTCTTCAATCCTGAGTTTGACAATAAGATATTCTCCTTTCGTTTAAGTTTGAGATAACTCTTGAAGTCCTTCCAACACGGAGGTAGCTTTTCAATCACCGTGCAAACTGATTTGTAACTCCTGCACCTGGTCCATTATAGATCGAGAATCGACCATTTTGTAGACCAAGAACTTGGCAACTACAAACGTTTTTTTCCAGCATCTTCCATGCGGTATTTCTTGTCAATTGTCTCCCACAACTCCTTTGAGCTCTTAACAGTAGCATAAACAAAGTAGAGGTTGTCATCCAAACCGTTTAGTACATAGTTCTTGTAAAAGAAATCACCTTGACACCACACATCATAGGCTGCACGACCTTGAACGTTTGTTTCTTCTTCAAGAACGTTAGGTGCGTCTTCCTTCAAAACATTGGCAACACCTAACGTAGTTAGGTAAAACAACATCTTTTGTTCCCAACGTTTGAAGTCAACACCTCCAAATTTCTCGGGTCTTTCTACTTAAGGAAGCAGCATTGAGGATGAAAGAGGGGCCACCAACATATTGGAGGCATTAGCACCACTTGAATTTTTTCCGGCGGGAGTCGACATTCTCCAACAAAAGTATCAGTCAAAAAATTACTCTACAAAGCAAGTAGCTATCTCATCTTACGATTGTTAGAAAATAGGTACAAGATAACATTTACTTTGTATTTCAACTTTGAACTAAAAGAGAAATAGTAATAAGAAATAACAATAATAACTTTAAATGAAATAAATACTCTGTAAGTCGAGTCGAGGTGGACCTCTTTCCGCAAGACGAGATACGCTCCGGCTAGAGCTTACGGAATGACGTATCTTCTCCAACGATAAAACGACTTTTGTCTACTCGATATTAGCACCAAAAATCAAGTAGCTCTAACGAACTTGATGGAATTTGAGAACTAAGCTTTATGCTCCTAAAAACCACTAGGAATGCAAATAAGAATGTGAGAAGATAAGTTTTGTGTTGGTGTGTTCTTCTCCTCCTCCAAGAGTAGCCTTATATAGATACTCAAATGCATGTGAAAAGACTATCCATAATGGTAGCCATTAACCTCTAGCAAACCAAAGGGCAAAGGTCCAAGCCACCATTTAACTTCTACCAAATGAAAGGCCAAAAGCCTCATTTACATTCACTAAACTCCAACAGAGAAGACTAAGATTTGGCATGATCGTAACATCCGGGGGAAAAACTTGCAGGTGGCACAAAAGGTCCTGCTCCATCAATTCCGACTCAAGCTCATGCCGGGCAAATTGAAGTTGAAGTGGGCAGGCCCCTTCATCCGTGAGATTAAAACCAATGGAGCCATGGAAATTCAGGGAGTGAATCATTCCTTTACTTCTTTTGTAGTTAATGGTCATAGGCTTAAAATCTTCATGGATGTATCTAAAGTGTATAAAGTGAAAAAACACATTATGTACACCCCAAGATATAAATTAACCATCTAGAGGTTCGCTGATACATTCACACTGCCCAGTTTGGTTAAAAACAAATTAATTTCTGGAAGTTTGGAGGTGATAAATTATTTATCCGGTATATATTGTAAATATTTGTTATCCATTTCGTTTTAAAAATCTTTCCCTTTTCCCAGAACAAGCTCAATGGTCCTACTATTCCAGAATATGTCGCTAAATCATTTCAAGCTGTATCCCGCCGAGTAGGCAAGCCCAATGACCCATATTCCCTTTGTCTTTTTAGTAATTTTCTTTTGTGTTGTTGTGTTTGAGTCTTGTATGTCATTTTTTTCCTTACATTTGATCCAACTTGCTTGAGGACAAGCAAGGTTTAAGTGTGAGGAGGTTTTGTTTGTTTTGTGTGTTTTTAGTCTTGTGTTGTTCAATGCCAAGTTGTTAACCAGTAGCTGCCATTGATTTTCTCTTTTATTATTGAACTTAGCATGATATGTAGTCAATTGATGAAGTTTTTGTTGGGGTTATATACTAGAAAGCATGCTTTATGAGCTGCTTATGTATTAATAACTCTAAGAACTATCCTTCTCTGCCACTTGTGAAGAGATATTATTATTACATGGTTTTCCCTTTACAATCTAGTGATTATATTCTGAGCAAATATAATCTGTGATAATAATTGAGCAAACAAGTCTAGGTCTTTTGCATTATAGGCTGAGTAGTGGCCACAGTGTCACTAAAGGTTACATCAACCGGCTTTCTTGCAAAAGAAAATCAATTTCACAGCCCAGATAGACTTAGACCACCTATCGTGAAAGGCTGCAGTGTCAGACCAAATGTTTGCTAACCTTTGGCGAACAGAAGAC
>JAYDZE010490223.1:0-15780 GCA_034509125.1 Monilaria moniliformis
TCCAGCATCATGAAAAACTAAACGAAGGAAACCAGGAGCCTTAGCCTTGGTCAATACCTTCCTGATCTCTTCTTGCAGCAGGGAGTTTTCACTGAATTGAAAAACTTAGCATCAATAAGCCATCTTTTTTATCAAAAGATCATTATTGTAACTAGCATCGACATATTATATGCATAGATATATGTATGTGTGTGTGTGTGTGTGTGTGTGTATACAGATGAAATAATTCCAATTCATCAACTCTCTAAGCACAACCAATTCATTAGTCTAATAATGTACAATCAGAATACACAATGTTAACTTCTAACAGTACCTAATCAGCTCATAAACAAATTCACAAATTAACATCAGCTTGTTGCAAATTTTAACAATCTAATCAAAATCAGCAAAACATATACCTAAAAAAACACTGATATTCATGCCATGTAAGCAGATAAGCTGAAAGACATTAATCAATCTTACTCAGCAGCAGATGATGAATTGGGGAAAGGAATCAGAAACGACGTCGCTGCCATATACATTAACCCTCGCCTCCCCAAATGCGGAGGTGAAGAAGCCGCAGCACAGGATACAGCGAGTCTTTTCGCGGCGAACTTAACTACCGGAGAGCTTTTCACCGAGAGCTTGAGCTCTCTCCCGGCGGAAACAGAGGCTGCTGAACTCAGCAGCGACGGATCGACGGCGGCGGCGGCGGTTGTGCAGCTCATTTTTCAGTAGGTTGTTTAGCTCAGCTGAGAACAGTTAATGCCCTTTTATCTACTTTTTACTGACTGACTTCATTTTGTTTGGTTATCTTATCTTTATGAATATGAAAATATATATTTAATAATTGATATTGGGCACTAAAGCATGGCATGATACGGCCCAATTGTTAATGGGCCGTTTCAGGGAAAACAACCTATTTTTTATTTTTACACGGAATAAGATAAATGAATTTAAGCATTATACACGGAAGCTACTTAAAAAAGATCACTGTTGTCATACAAATAAAATAAAGGGAAAAGATAAATGTACATGGTAAATACATAATATCTTTAATTTTAAATTGGACTGAATTGGATTTATTTAAATTAATTTTATTACTAATTATATTATTTTTTACTAAATTATCTCTATTATATTTTCAAATATATAATTAAAAAATTAGTTTGATAAATCCTTCAAACAAAGTCACAAAATTGATTTGGAGATAAATATGTAGATTTCCAATGGAAAAGTTAATCTTATTCCTAAATCTGCAAATATCTAACTTGAAAAAATTAATTTTTTCTTAAATTATTACATAATGATAAATATGTAATATATTAATTTATTTTAAATAAATTAATATTTATAAACTAATTTAAATATAAAATATTTAAGAAAAAGTTTATTATATATGTACAATTATATACATTTATTACTATTCTAAAATAAATTAATAATAGAAATAGGAGTTTGAAAAATTCAATTTTGATACCATACCAACTTATCCTCTTTCTCCTTCCTTTCTTACAAAGTTACCAAAAAATCGAATTTTATTTCTCCCAAAAGATACGTATTTCCTCCAACATAACATACGCGTATCTCTATTTACCCGTATCCCACCCTTGCTTAATACCATTTCCCTAATTTCACGCTTACACCACGTGCGGAAATTCCTTCCCGCGTCCACTTGTCGTCACGCCATTGGCTTCCCGAGGATCCCGACAAGCTCTGCCCCAATACAAGTACAACTGTATCTCGACATCAGACCACGCCACGTCATATCCTGTTCCTCGCGAGATACGACTCCTACGTGGCGCCTCTTCATTGGCTTCATCGTCGCCTTCAAATTTTGTCCACGGTTGCTACGCTCTCTTCTTTTTCTTGGTAAAATCCCCATTCCCTTAAATAAATTAACATTTCTGTTTCCTTCAATTCCTTCAAAATAAATTAGACAGAATATTTCAACCAAAGAAATCAACAAATCATTCAAATTTTTTCCACAGCTGCTCCTTTTGTTTTTTAGTCAGAGAGAGAATTTGCGATGGCGGTGAAGATGAGGAAGTGGTCGCCATGGCCACCCGCGAGGAAGTTTGCGGTGGCGGTGAGGCTAATGAGGCTCGAGGTTATGGCGGAAGACGGCGGAGGTGATGAAGACGGTGGCTCCGACGCGGCGGCGCAGAAATTTGTGGCGATTAAAATTAAATGGAAAGGCGAGCCGAAGCTTTTCCCGTTGATGCCGCCATTTCAGCCGAGGAAAAAAGTCGAGCAATCGAGCAATCGAGCCATGAAGAAAAGTTGTGGAACCGTTGAATGGGACGAGGATTTGTGGTTCGAGAACACGTGTTGTTTCTCGATCGTCTCTGATAGTTCAGATAAGAAATTCGGACCGTGGGAGATTGCCTTCAATGTTATATGTGTAAGTTTTTTTTTTTTTTTTTTTTGTTTGGTTTGCAGGATATTAATTCAAATATATAAAAAATAAAAAATCGTCGATTTTGGGACAGGGGGAGAAGGTAGATTCGAAGGCGAAAATGTCGGTGATCGGAGGAGTTTCAATTAATATATCTGAAATTGTTTGGAAAATGGAGAGTTCTTCCATCGAAGAGAAGCTTCATCTCAATTTGCAGATTGATGGAATTGCTAGAGAAGCTGCCCTCACGGTATCTTTCTTCTTTTTTTTTTCTTCTTTTTTATCGATCGAGTTATCTAAACAAATTTTAAAAAAAGGAGTTAATTTGGATGTAAATATGTAATTATCAAATTTCTTATCATTTAACTAACAATTGGGTGAAGAATTTTATGTTATTAGTAGAAATGAGCCAAACTTGTGTTGCATGTGTATATGGTGTGCTACTAGATATAGAAAGTTAGGGTTGATGGAATTGATTACGATACTTAATTAATCATTTAAAACGTAAAATAAAATAATAGTTTGATTAGACCGTTAATTTGTATGCTCAAGAAAATGAGATTAGTTGGGTGGAGCAGTTAACTAGTCTTTGTTTGATTAATTGTGAAGAATTTAGAATATTAGGGAAGTAATCCAAAAGATTAATTACGAGATGGGTCGTGTTAATTAATTAGAAATATCAATTTAGATTTTATTACCAACGTCCTAGTTTGAAAAAGTATGCAATTATTTAATGATTGAGTTATTACCTAGCTACTAGTTGAGATTAGTTGCCTTGTCTTCTTACATAGCATTCATCTAGGTGCTTTTATTTATTTGTAATTAATTTATTATTATCAATGTGTTAAGCAAGATTTTGACTAATTTCAATATCTGAAATGTATCGTTAGGTGTTGTTGAACTGTGTTGAAATCAGAGGATCCCAAGATTCAGCAGCGACGATCCGATCGAAATCTATCGATGTGAAATACGCATCGACAAAATACTTATCGGCCGATGGGAGTAAAGAAAAGTCAGCGAGGAGATCATCGAGCCTAGAAGAGGTGTGCTTGGACGAGTCTGGTGCGGCGGAGTCTAGGGCCCTGGAGCCGGACAAGAAAGACCGATGGTTTAGTTGGAAGAGGAGGCGATTCAGTCTCAAACGAGCCAAGATTAAAGAGGAGAAACTCGAATCGAAAATTGAAAACTGCGACAATGAGACTAGGATTCAATCAGCTAGTGTTTCTCCAACAGACTCCTTCAACGATTCACTGCAGGTAAAATAGTTCTATATTTTCTTTTATTTTTTTGTTTTTATTTTAAATGTTGTAGTTTGTAGACATTCAAATGGATTATATGTGTTAATACTAAGTTTATGATGTGTATATTAAAAATATCAATTTTTAGTATATGACTTGGTAAAAATATCATACAGTTCTTATCTGACCTTGATTCACTTGTTATTACATAATTTGTTATGATTAAAGCCACATTGTCCATTTTGACTTTTTCTATGTAAGAGTATTGACTTTTGGGCAAATGGTTTGTGTGTGGTCACAAACTAATAATTAATTATATTAATAGTTATAAATAGATATATTTTTTTATTTTGAATTTGACTTGAATCTATCTTCTTACAGAAAAATGATGGCAGTTCAGAAACAGCAGACAAAGACAAGGCAGTTTGTCTGTGGGAAGACAAGGAGCTGATGAGCAGAGATGGCCGAGCAAAGCTCAAGGCTCCATTTTTCTTCGCCTCGTTCGACCAACGGAGCGACAAGGCGGCCGGGGCGAGCGCCTGCACGGCCCTAGTGGCCGTGATATCCCACTGGCTCCACTCGAACGCGGACGCCATGCCAGGACGGTCAGAGCTGGACGACCTCATAATGCAGGGCTCGTCGGAGTGGCGAAAGCTGTGCGAGGACGCCGCCTACGTCAAGGACTTCCCGAACAAGCACTTCGACCTCGAGACCGTCCTCAGGGCCGACATCCGGCCCGTGTCCATCTCCCACAATGAGTCGTTCGTCGGGTTCTTCGGGGCCGAGAGATTCGACTCGTTGAAGGGGGCCATGTCGTTCGACGACATATGGGACGAGATCCGCAGCGGCACCGGTGACAGCGACGTCACGGCACCGAGGATATACATAGTGAGCTGGAACGACCACTTCTTCGTGTTGAAAGTTGAGGCGAATGCATATTACATCATCGACACGTTGGGGGAACGGCTGTACGAGGGGTGCAACCAAGCGTACATGATAAGGTTCGACGACAAGGCCGTGATTCAGACACAGAAACTGGAGACCGAAACAGCAGAGAGTGAACACAGCACGGATAAAATCAAAGTAATATGCAGTGGCAAAGAATGCTGCAGAGAGTTCATCAAGAGATTTCTCGCGGCCATACCGTTGAAGGAGCTCGAAGAAGAGGAGAAGAAGAGCGCCGTCTCTTACTTCTGCCTTCACCAACGGCTTCAGATAGAGTTCAACTACAGCTGCTTGATCTCTCCTGCCTCGTCCTCCTCAACGTCGTCTCCCCTTTCTTCCCTAACCACATCGGCGTCGTCTCCTTCCTCCGATTGACTGTCAAATCATGTTTGCAATAAAACATATGTCACTCAATCAAGAAAGGAATAAAGGGTTCTTGTCTTAAAGTTTGAAGATGATTTGTTCAATCGACATCGATAGAAGCAGAGCTGTCACTAGCATAAAAGAAAGATGCTATGGACCTACAAACTCATAAGCAGTGCCGCAAAAGCTTTAGACAGAGTAAAAAACTTTAAATGATAGCATATTATTTTATTTTTATGGCTCTCCACAGCCTTTTTTTCTCTAGTGGTGTATATTAGAGATAGACTATCCCACTTGCTTCTCAGATACAATTTCTGACAAAATATTAACGACTCCCTAAAGTGGGATCAAAGGATTACGACCCATCGCTCTCTCGTCCCAAGTAAAGAGAAAACAAGAGCAATGATTGTTTAAGTAAATTTTGTTGACATTAGGTCCACATTGTATCCACTTCTATCAGCACGATCGAAACAAAAAACGAAAGCATGATTTATAATCACTCATATAAGTGAAATGAGGATAATGGAAATGCTATCCATTCTTTCAAAAGCCACTTTATCACCTACCAAACCTAATGAGGCATAATGTAGAATATAAATGAAATGTCGACCAAACTCGGCTCTTAATAAAACGAATGGAATGTCGTTAGCCTCTTCTTGTAGCTTGCTTATAGCCTCATAAAAATGCCCATTCAAGGCAAAGCAAAGAACTATAGTTGCTTCTGCAGTTCATAAGTCATATAAGTTACAAATTGAGTTTATAGGCAAATCTTCGAGCTATTCTATGTCTGCTGACGAACCCTAACAATTCATCTGAGTTGATCCCTCTTTACAAATAACTATGAACGAGTAATTCACATATTCGATGCACAAACTAACAACCTAGAACATACCTGATGAAAGCAGATTTCTAATTACAAAAGCATCGGAGATCATCATCAATGAATAGAGCTGATAGTAACTGCCCATTCCCACTGTATCTGCTTTCCGTATACTCATAGTTATCTCTAATGTCACTATGTCAGCATATTACTCTCCTAAAAACAAGCCTGATTGACAAATCGTGGTTCATTCCTTGAGATGGCTCTTGAATTTGATCCGACCCAAAGTGCTCTATCACCATTTTCCACTTGTAGGGATCAGCTATTCTCAATACTAGCACAAGGAACTACTAGAGAACCCAGCCGCAATGTTAAGTCACAATCGACCTGATGCTCTTTTTCTTCATGATTGGATGGACAGCGAGCGTTCAAAGCATCAAGCTCTAAGGTGGGAGAACTTCGTTGGGGACCAATTCCATCACTATCCATAAGTCGGGGATT
Source organism: Monilaria moniliformis (assembly GCA_034509125.1). Lineage (NCBI taxonomy): Eukaryota > Viridiplantae > Streptophyta > Magnoliopsida > Caryophyllales > Aizoaceae > Monilaria > Monilaria moniliformis. The sequence continues at coordinate 6,245 of JAYDZE010490223.1, forward strand.
GGGAAATGAAGCTCTCGAAGGTTGAAGATCATCACCATAGTGCAAAGGAAACACATGCCATAGGTTCGACGAATTAGAAGCTTCTCCTGATGCGTGATGGTTATTACTTGGAACCAACTTGTTGGGCAGCATGACAAATTTCTTGACATGACTGGGATATCTTGATTGAAACCTACGATCGTGAGCCTTGATGCACGAAGGTAAGGGATTCTTGGTGTCGAATGTCGAGTACTGTGGGCAATGGAGGATGAGGGGGCTAATCTTAGCAAGAATTCCATTAATTTCAGAGTTCAAATTGCTGTCAGAAACAAAACCACCCTCTACATTTTCCGGCCTAAGGTAACATCTAGGTGAATCGTTGCATTGGCTTCTTGATGATCTCCTAGCAGTACAACCCAAATGCAATGCAGCTGGTCATAGCAGAGACAAGTAAAAAGATTAGATTTTTAGCATGATTTCTTGATTTTCTTGGCAAGTTCTTGAATACCCAAGATAAAATCAACCCTAATCTACAAACTACATGTACAAAATCCACATATAGAGAGTGTTAGCACACACCTTCAATACAAGGGTGCAAGAATTCCCCAGTTTCAGAGGTCTCATCTCTTCTGATTATGGTGTCAATGGCATCATTTACTCTTCCCCAAAGTGTTTCAAGATCAGAATACTCAACCTAACCCAAGAAAGGGGGAATATGAAGTGGGTGCACAATAAAAGAGCAATCTTGGATGAAATTAAGGGGCATAAACCATAAATCTACCTCAGAGTTTGCTTTAGAATACATGATTTCTTCAGCTTTCAACACAACAATGGGGAGTTTTTCTTGCCACTCCCTATTCTTCTTAGTAGCTAAACAATGGACCTCATTCACAATCCTAAAAAATGATCCCAAAAATTGCACTTCAAAAACACCTCCAAAACACACACACACACACAGAGGGAGAGAGTGGAAGTACCTGAAAACTTCTTGAATGAGAGAACCCCTAATGGGGTGGTGCCTATCACTGTGCCAAGCTCTTCTTACACACTCATAGGGTCTTGGACCTGGTCTTGGCATCCTCCCAAAGAAACAAGAGAGAGAAAGATGAGTTCCTGATGACGGTGAGGAAAAACACCTACAAAAAGAGGGCTTTTTTTGCTGCTTGATTAGTTTTCTTGACTTGCATTTGGGGAAGAAAAAGAAAATGGCTGTATTCAGATAGGAGGAGAAGTTAAACACAGGATTCAAACAGCGACCCCTCAAAAAATTTAAGATTTAAAATTAAAGTTGATGGAGAAGCCCTTTTTAGCCTCACAGATTACCATCCAAGAACAATTTGCTATTTATTTATTTGGAATTAATTTTTTTATCATGGTTTTGTTAAACTTTTGGCGGACCGTGGATGAGTCAATAATTTGAAAGAGGCAGTGGTGTGTGTGTACCCCACAGAGGGACAGGCCAACTTCCCAGAGCAAGAGATGGTTGGTTGGTGTCAAAGATCATCATTTTTGTTGTCACTATCGGTGCCCCCCTAGCTATATCTCACCCTAACCCCAGCCTCACGCTCTCCCTTCTCATTAGTGAGATTTGAATTTGTTAAATTTATTATTTGCTCGTTCGCAAGAATTTGGATTACAGAGGACTGAGAGTTTTTCACGTTTTATTTTATTTCTTTTCATACTAATCAACGTTTGTTTTTTTGTTTTTTTTTTTTGTTTGCTGTAATTGCTTAAATAAACCAATTATTGCTAAATTTGATGTTGGTAAGGTTCGAATTTGTGATATTTGATGATAAGATTGTTCGTTTGCAAGAATTTGGATTCAGGGGTGAGGCGTTGGAGTTTTAACATTTTCTTTATTAGTCTGATATAATGTTGTGTTTTTTTAGGTAATTTCGTCAATGATAATTGCTAACTAGAATCGAAATTAGTAAGGAAATTAGAAGATAATTCATGCACAAGTGGGAGATATATAGGTATGTTACCTTAATAAACATAATATTAGACTTAAGAAGTGAATTAATAGTGACAGTCTTAATTAAAGGTATCAGTCTAATTAGGTAGCGGATCAGTTGAGCACTAACCAGTAAATAATATAACATGGATATCATGTTATATATGCAAATAATTGCCTTAATTAAAATTCATACCATCAATCACAATAACAAATATTGAATATGTTTCTATTTTATCAAGTCTTTGGGGAGAGACACGCAAAAATAAAATCACTCGAAAAGACTTTGTGGCTCAATTATATTTCGAGCCCAAACAAACAATATTGGGTTTCGTTCGTTTAGAAATATCAACCAATCATGCACACATATTACTATGTGTGTTTATGATCAGAAATGTCCCAGTTCATTAATATTTATAATTAAATATCTGAAATATCGAATTTTTGTGGTATCTCTATTAAGACATAATATCGTTTGAGATATTTTTTACTTTTTGTCTTATTTTTAGATCTAAAATGCCCACAACCACTAGGAGGACAATTTGGAAATTCCTTAAATCTTCTGCACATTTATTTGAGTACTTCATATGTGGTTTTATATTTCTTTGAATATTTGATATGTGATATTTTCCTTTTTATTTAATTGACTTATTCAGTTCTCAACTTTGTTCCTACTCAATTTATCATTCTTATTTATTAATTGCTTGTTTTCATGATTTAGATTTTAGTCGTGTTGTATGTTTTCTTAATAATTAAGTTATCAACGCTTATAGCTTTCAGATTCAAATTTTGATTCAAATTCTACGGTAATTAAGTCAATTTAATTTTATCATTTATTTCAAGTAGTTGCCTTTTTTGTTTATTGGTTATTATTGGCATGTATATCTACATTTTATTTTGACTTAATTGCAATGAAGATTATGAATCTGGTATCTTACACCCCTACCACTTTGTAAATCTCTTATTCGCTATTATTCTTGTGAAAAATAACCTGTTAGAAAAATTCCACCTGGTTTGTTTGCAAAAAAATAGGATAAGTCAATGAAAATCTTTGTTTTGAACTTCTTTGAAAGTGAATATTTGAATATGTGCATTTGTGTTTCAGGTGAAATGCTCTAACACGGCCAGTACACCTGAGGAGATTGTAAAGTTAAATGGATATTCAAATGGTAATATGCTCTTTTGGTTTAAATTTTGTAAAATCTTACCATTATTCCATTATAACTTTTGATGTCTTATGAATTTTTGACACTATTGAGCTTCTAGTTACTCAAGTTGATGTTATCATTTCTGAGTGAATGGGATATTTTCAAGCATATGAGAACATGTTGGATACCATGCTTTATGCTCGTGATAAGTGGTTAACAAATTCTATTTTAGTTAACAACCTATATAACCAAATGATGTTGGGAGATACTTTCCTCACATACAAATAAATGGCACAGAGAATACTATATTTATCTATTCTAACCAGTTCTTTGCAATGCTTTATGTTTTGTTGCATTCTATTTGCAGACTAAAGATGAAATTGTATTGTCTGACAAAGCCTCTGTTCATCTAACTGCAATTGAAGATGCCAACTACAAGAAAGACAAGATTGAATGTGAGCATTAATAATTTGTAATGCATTGTTGGTAAGAGAAAATATTTTATCTCTCCTTTTGGGTTTCTTACTGCATGCGGTGCTCAACTTTCTTCTGTGTGTTCACTTTGTTGCAGTTTGGAATAATGTATATGGGTTTAACATGAGCTGCATTAAAAAGCAAGCCATAGCAGAACCCCTTGTAGATACTGTAGAACATAATCAAATTGTTATCAACTTCCAAATGCTCAAAGTGGAACTTCCTTTCCGGCTCTCATCATGATTGTTTAATAATTGTTAATGATTTAGGTAATGCTGTACGTTGAGGCTGCTTCCCTAAATTATTTGTATTTCATGATTTGAAGGGGGAAACTAACTTTTACCCATGGTGAGAGGAGAATCTGAATCAAAATTTGAATCCGAAAGCTATAAGTGCTGGTAACTTAGTTATTAAGAAAAAATACAAGTATGACTAAAATCTAAATCTTGAAAACAAGCAACTAATAAATAAGAATGGTCAATTGAATAGATTCAAAGTCGGAAATTGAATAATTCAATTAAATCAAAAAAAATATATCACATATCAAGTATTCAAAGAAATGTAAAATCACATATGAAGTACTCAAATAAATGCGTAGATGGCTTAAGAAATTGCCCAAAATCCCCTCTCAGTGGTTGGGGGTATTTTAGACCGAAAATTTTACAAAAAGTGAAAAATTACCTCAAATGATATTACGTCTTAATATAGATACAGTAAATATTAATATTTTAGTTTAGGTACCACAATAGTGTGAACCTCTTAATATAGTTATCTTTTTTGTAGTTTACTAAAAAATACAATAAAATAGCATGATAGTCAATATGCTTTAGTACTTATTTGAGACTACAAACGTGTTTTTCTCACCATGAACACGATTTAAACTATCCATCGGAAAAAGCCGCATAAAAGAAGAATTATATCCATTTGCTCGTGACCCCACACAATTTAAATGTTTCACTTTCATTTATACACCACCATTTTCTTGCATGTAAGCCATTTGTCTCTCCACACCACAAACTATGACACAACTTGTAACCTCATTTCTATTTAAATATATCATTATCCTATCATATAATATTATAATTTCAATCTTTCTTGAAATTAAAAAATATTAAGCAAGTACCATTCTAAACACAAAATCCCAATTCCCAAAAGCCAATGTTACCCCAAAACAAATAATCAATACTTTTGAAAATACTGGTCTTTTCCATTAATGCTTTTTTGTTCACAAACTCATCTTGGCTGCTTGTAATTACTGTCATTTATTTCTTAATATTTAATTTATTTTCCATCACATATAAAAAACACTCCCAAAACCCCTTTCCACCCCCATCACCCCCCCCCACCCCCCCTCTTCTAGAAACAATGCTGCCCCCCACCCCCCTCTCCCTCCTCTGCGCCATCCTCCTATGCCTACCCCTCGCCGTCATCTTCACTTTCACCGCCCCCTCCACTACCACTTCCGCCGCCGCCTCCGCTGCCGCCGCCACTTCTCCACTCCCACTCCCACTCCCACTCCCTCGTCCTATCACTATACCACCCCCCTTTACTAACCACACCACTAAAACAAGCCAAGCAAGAAAAACACTTCTACACCCCAATATCAAGAACCTCACCACAACCACCACCGCCGCCGCCGCAGCCTCCACCCTGTCGTCTCCACCAGCTGAAGACGAAGCTGAAGATCAATCTCTACTCAACCTCGCTTCCAGAGTCGACCCGACTCCGCGACCCGTCAAGAAGCTCGCTTTTATGTTCCTCGCCACCACCGCTCTCCCCCACGCACCTCTCTGGGAGCTCTTCTTCTCACGCGCTTCCGCCGGGAGGTACAACATCTACGTCCACGCCGCCGCCAACTTCACGGCGCCTTCAAAAGGCGCCTTTGCGAATAAAACCATCCCCTCCAAGCCCACGCGCCGCCACACCCCCACACTCATCACGGCGGCGCGTAGGCTCCTCGCCCACGCGCTCCTCCACGACGAGTCGAACGCGATGTTCGCCTTGCTATCGCCGTCGTGCATCCCGATTCATTCTTTCAGCTACACGTACCGGATACTGATGAAGTCCAGGCGGAGCTTCATCGAGATTCTCAAAAACGAGCCCGGCGCGTGGGAGAGATGGGCGGCTCGTGGGGAGGATGCGATGGTGCCAGAGGTGGGGTTTGAGGATTTCCGGATTGGGTCCCAGTTTTGGGTGGTGAAGCGTAAGCATGCTAAAGTGATCGTGCGTGACAAAAGGCTTTGGTCAAAGTTCAAGCTGCCGTGCTTGCGTGACGACACGTGTTACCCCGAGGAGCATTACTTCCCGACGCTGCTGAGCATGGTGGACCAGCGAGGGTGCACGCCCTGCACCCTCACACACGTGGACTGGAGGGACAGCCGCGGGGGGCATCCGCGGACTTACGTGGCGGATGAGGTGGGGCCCGAGCTGATCAGGGCACTTCGTAGGAGTAGACCGAGATACGGCGATGAGGAGAGATCGGACGGCTCTAATTCGTCTGTGACGGTGAGGAGGAGGCACGACCCCTTTTTGTTCGCGAGGAAGTTCTCGCCCGGTGCACTGCACCGCTTGATAGATATTGCAAATGATGTCATCTTTAAAGATTGATTTTTATTTTGTAATGATGATAATGCAGATAAAGTATAGTGTGAGATTAATAAAGCAAAAAGGCGGGACAAACCCGTGCTTTCGTTTTTCCACCCTTCTTTCCCTCTCTCTCTCTCTAATTTTCCTAAATTAATTCTTTTTGCCATTTCGTGGAATAATTCTATATTAAACAAATACTACTTTAGAAAAAGGGATTAAATCATTAATGAATATAGAAGGAAATTTAAAATTTGGGTTTCATAGGTTTTGTTAGATTGGGCCAATCAAAATTAGATTGTCCCTCCCTCCCGCCTAGAAAAGCTAGCTAGTCAAAAAACAATATAATATCTAAAACCAAGATATTAAAATATTTGGGCCCTCCCTTGTACAGCTTATGTTGATGGAAATTTGTGAATCAAATCATGTGTGAGGTGCACAATGGGTTTAAGCTTTAACCACGAGACTATAAGACTATCCCCATTCGTGATTTTTATCCGATTCAATCTAATTTAATTTTTTAATAAAATATTCATTTCTCTCTCATCCATATACACAATCCCCAACTTAATATAATTTCTATTTCCATTCGTGACCCCAACTCAACCTAATAATTTTTTTCTTTTTTATATATTTTAAATTATGTATAAGAAATATAGTTAATTTTAATTTATTAAAAATATTTAAAAAATTACAGAAAATATTTTATATTTTATAGAGAAAAAATCATCATTTTGAGTTTTATAATATATACTTATTTATATATATAATATTTAAATAAAAAATTATACTGCATATGACACATGTAACTACCATAGCAGCTTTTTTTTTTTTTTTTACCTTGAGGTTGTTGCAGCCTTAGGTCACACAAATCATCCAACCTTTTTTTTAATTAATGGTTTTGTCTTGTAGCTAGTGACCCTTGACAAGGGTCACCAATGATGATAGTCTAAAGTCAAAATTAATTATATAAATAAATTTACAATTATCTTCATAAATAATACACCATTGGATACGGAATACCGAAGATGTTAAGATTGCATAATTACATTTCAATCTTTGATTGGATTCATTGTTGAGTTCTTATACTCCAAGATTTATTATTATATGCTTAAATGAATGCCCAATTGCCTTTATTCTAAAACAACACTAAATTACTTTGAAGGTTTTAATGTATTTTTCCTTTAACTTAGGTAGAATATTTTTTTCTCACATATGTCACATCATATGTGAGTATGTAACCATAAACTTTGTGGCTCATTGGTATTATTTCCCTTTGTAAGATTGGTAGATCAACATACGAGTATCTCTCTCTCATTTTGAAAATAAATAAATTATACATATATATATGTGTGTGTATGTATGTGTTCGTTGGAATCAAAATCTATTACCTTTTCTTATCATAATAATCCACAAACTAAGTAACAAAAGTGAATTGTAGAAACTATAATTTACAATTTCTATTTATAGAAATTGACCCACTCCATCACCGACAACTACCAAAAGTGTGCCAATCTTAATCCACATATTGCAAATGACAACATAAGTTTCCTCAAATGTCAGCATCATCTCTTCAAGTAGTGAAACATCTCCCCGCCCAACCCCCACTTCCAATATATGTAATGCTATGTAATTTATATATCAGTAATTACATTATATTAAATATCAATTAATGGATCAACCCTTAAATCCCATATTAAATCCGTCCCAATTTGTGAACGATGACATAGTTAGTTATTTATAATATAATACAATTATATAAATTATATGTCACACCATCAGTGGCGCATATGTGACCTCACTAATTTTTTTGATTTTCATTTATCTTAAATTTGTATTTTTACAAAAAATCATAACAATATCAATAATTATTATTTTCGTATCAGTATCTAATCACAATTAAAATTTAGCAATATTTTATTAGAAAAATTAAATATGTTATCTTAAGAAAGAATATTACATAAATCACAATACAAATTTCAAATTTATTTCCTAAGGTGGTATATGAAATAAGCCCCATAAACAAATCCAATTGATTATATTTTCTTAGTAAACTAAGTAATTTATTTTTCTAGAATTTGTTATTTTGATGGAAAATATTATTTTATTGACAAATAAAGTATTCAATTTATACTCGATGCATGTTTTAAAAAAAATTGCATTAAATTTAATATTGGAAGAATTCATTACTATATATATATATAGTGGTGTGTAACTATATTAAATAGTGTTAATTTTAATTATATCTTCACTTTTGTAGTGGGAAGAATTTTCTTTAAAAGAGTTTTCCTAGATAAAGAAGATGACATATTTTTCGCCAAATATAATATTATTTAAAAAAATTGTGCTACGGTAGCAGTCCGGTCTACACTGTATAATCATATTTTTGCCTTTATATTTACATTAAATCTTTATTTACTTAATTAGATGTCTCGTGTCAAGTTTTATACGAGATGATATTTAAATTCAATTATATCAGATGTGTTTAGACGAGATGATGCTCATAATTCTGCTATGTCAGAAGTGATATATTAAGTTATATACAACACGATGCTTAATACTCAATTTTGGATCTTTCAAGCTTTAGATGATATATGCTTATAACTTAATTATTGTTATTCAAGCTGCAGATGAGATGATGCTCACAAATCAATTCTGGTATTCAAGTTACAAACTAGATGATGCTTAGAATACAAATGTGGTTTGTAAAGTTCCAAACGAGATGATACTCGAAACTCTATTATGGTCTTTCAAACTCCATACAAGATTAAAATCTTCAGTCTCACATCGATTTCCATTTTTTCATAAAAAAATTATATAGTGAATACTTATATACAAATATAAAGTATTTCAACCCATGAACCAAAAATTCACATTTAATTGGCGAGATTGGTTGAGATTAATATCATTTAAATTGTACAATTAATTTAATTTGATTAATTTAAATTAATTAAAGAAATAATTTATATAAAGAGTATTTCATTATATATGCCATGATCGTAAAAATAATGTAAAAAGTGATTACCAGTTATAACGTAAAATGATCTTCAGTCGAATTTTAACGGATTACACCTTGGTTATAAATTAATTAGGTAATCTACAACATATGCATTTTTTTGCATTCTGGATGGACAAATTAGGGGTGAGAAAATATAATGAAACACCAGTAAACTGCATTTACTGTACCGAAAAAATATTGAAAGTATCAAAATTTCGATATACCGTGATTTTCGATAAGGTAACGATATGTATTTTTATATATCGCGATATACAAAAAATAGTATATACCGATTTTTTCATACCATATATATATATATATATACATACATATATATATATATACATATATATATATATATATATATATATATATAATTGTATGAAACGATATTTCTATA
>JAYDZE010490334.1:0-15778 GCA_034509125.1 Monilaria moniliformis
CCATCGGGTTTCGGGTTATGGGCTAATCGGGTTCGGGTTAATCGGGTGCGGGCTAATCGGGCCAGAATCTTATCGGGCTATAAAATCTCAACTCTAACCTTCTAAAATTAGCAGGCTAGTCGGGCCAACCCAACGAGTTCGGGCTGCACTGACATCCCTAATCGTAACTAATTAATTGTCTATAATACTACAGTAGAATATGAATTATCACGTGATCAAACCTGAAAATATACCTCCTCACAGCTGTCCATGTACAGGAGTAGCAATGCTACAGACCTGTACCAGAGGTAACATCTTTTGGCCTATTGGATTGGCTTGAAATAGCTTCAAATTTACAACTAATTTAATTTCATCTAATTTTAATTCTAAATAGTGTTTTGTAGGATTTGAATGTTTATATTTAGAAAGATTTGATAATACACTATTACAATCAAGTTATGATTTCAATGAAATAACAATTCAATACTCAAACTATCAAATTTATAACAATTATTTATGGAATTTAATTTTCAACTACGAAATCTATGTTTCACACCGAAAATTAAAGTAGATTTTAACAAAAGAAATTAAAAATGAGCAGATATTACGATGTCATTTTGGCATCAAGATCGTCTCCAAGTGCCAACTCATTTTGGTGTAAAATTTTGCTTGGACAACTTGCATAATCTTCATATCATGTTTAATTTTAACTTTCACACTCTAACTTTCATACGAATTGAAAAAGGAGCATATTTTTGCATAAAAGTTGTGAATAATGGGAACGATGGGGACAAAAGCAAATTAATAATAATTTTTTTTGCAGCCTTTTTCTCTTGTATTGTCCATTTCTTTTGTTTTCTACTTAATTTGTTTTATCTTATTTTTAATTCCGGATTTCAAGTTTGGCTAAACAAGATCGCCGTAGATAAATTTGAAAATGATATATGTACGTTTATGGGAAATAGCGAGTGCTACGCAAACCATGTGGAAGAAGCAGAATTCAGAGGATGAATATCAATTATAGTATTCAAAAACTTTTCATAATTTTAATTTACATATTATATGATTGATATTTAATGCTTTTTTGAAGTATTTATTTTTATTCCGATATCTCATAAATTAGATTTTTTTTGTGCAAATAGTTATTCACGTATGCGGTCTTATTCATTTCGTTTGAAGGTCGGTGGCTCACCTGACCCTCTGAGTAATTAACTGGGCTACCACGTGATTAAATATTAATGATATTGAAAAATAATACTAGTATAATTGGAATTCGAATCATAAAAATGACAAGTGACACGTGACAGACAGTTTTGGCAAGCAAAGGATCAAAATGTATTACTCCACTAATCTAGAAATTAGTACTTGGTTGTTAAAATTAAATAAAGCACGGATAAAGATGCACGGGACAAACAGGCCCATAGATTTTGTGAAAGTTTTATTGAAAAAACAAAAATAGGCGAAATTACAAATTTGAATAATCACATCTCAAGACAAGTAGTATTCGAGACAGCTTTTCCTCTGCACATTGCCTGTTCTTCGTGTCACACAACCAAATTTAAATAAATGGAACCTCTCACCTTACCTTGCCCCAAATCTAAGCACATTTCCTTTTTTCCGAAAATAAATTAAAATAAGAAAGAACCACCAAAAATTAATCCTGTAACGCCCGATCGCGACTTCACTGCGGCGCAGAACAGCCGCGCCGCGTGAAGCCGAGCCGCGATCGATCCTTGTCGAATTCGAAGGTGTAACCTTGCTGCATCAAGTTCCCGATCACCGAGAAACCCGCGTCCGTCGTCACCGGCTGCAAAGCCAGACACTTGACGCCCTCCGCCGCGTCGATGAAGTAGTTCCGCGGCGGCGGCTGGAAAACCGCGCCGCCGCCTAGTTTGAAACTCAGCTGCGGCAGACTCGCCCTCGACGCGCCCGACGACACGTTCAGGCACAAGTCGAACCCCGGCACCGGTTTAGACGACTCCGGCAGCTTCACCAGCCGCTCGAAAACGGCTAGGATAGTCCGATACGCCGGCTCCGGTAGAAAAGTTATGGTAGTGCCGGAATCGACGACGGTTCCTCCGTTTCCATACTCATCGATTGCCCAAACCGTGGGGCTAATTCGTAATTTTACATCGTTAATGGATACGCTTTCGATCCTAATGTAGTAGAATGTTGGTGAGAGAGGATTGATTAGCAACGGAGTGTAGCTCAATTTGGAATTTCCGGCGCCGATTAGAAGGTAGCTCGTTGGCGGCGGAGAGAGAGTGTAATCCATTAAACAGTAGGAAAACTTGTGCCCAAAATCTCGGCCCACTTGTGACGAAAACGAGATCGGGCCGCGGCCCAGGCCCAAAACACCATCGCCCCCATTGAAACTTGGGCCGGAGATGCTAGGGCCCGAATTCCAAAACCCGCATCCGAAGTCGAAATGCTGGAACTTCAAAAATTTACCGGCAGTTGTGTTAAACGAAGTCGTTTCAGTCGAGAAGAATCCGCTCGTGACGGAGCCATCGGCGTAGGAGTACTGGTAGCGGCACGTGCTGTGGAGGCGCGTGCGGTTGCAGCGCGGGGAGTTCTTGGGGTGGGGGACGAGGTTGCAGGCCGGGTCATAGCAGTGGTGGGGGGAGAAGGTGGCGGAGCGGCGGGGGCGGAAGGGGGAGGAGCGGGGGGAGCAATGGCGGCGGCAGGCGGAGCAGGAGACCCAGGTGAGGTCGCTGCCGGTGTCGGCGATGAGGAGGAGGGGCTGCGGAGGGGTGCCGAGGTGGAGGGAGACGAGATACTGGCCGGAGCCGAAGGAGGCGGCGGAGGTGACAGGGAGGCGGGGGCGGAGGTGGTTTCGGACTGCGGAGAAGAGGAGGGAGAGACGGTGGTTGTCGGCGGAGAGGGCGTCGGAGGGGGTGGGGGGGTAAGGGTTGCGGTGGAGGAGGGGGAGCTTGAGGTGGTGCGAGGCGGCGGAGGAGAGAAGGAGGAGGAGAAACGAAGTGAGGAGAGACAAAGGGGATGAAATGAAAGCAGCCATTAAAGATTAGTTGGATGGGGAAGGGGCGCGCGTTGCCATATAGCTGTAACGTTGCCCACTATTTAAGACTCACACATGTGGAACATAATCATAAACTTCCTTAAAACTTTTAGTTTTGTGAATATCCTACTATTTGCGGGAAGAACTATTTTCCTAATTTTCTATTTATTTGTCCAGTTTGGAAATTCAATTTGATGGTATGATTTACTTAGCTTAATCAGTAGAGAGTGAGTTGTTAATACGACATGGACTTTTCTTTTTCTTGTATTTATTTATTTTTGTGCGACATGAAATATTTGAGTGTTATTTATATTTGTGCATAGAAATCTGATTCAATGAGATGCGACATCCAGATGTATAAAAATGATACCTAATAAATTTATATCTACTACTCATAATCTATATGTATGTGACTTTGATATCAGGGTGAAGTGAGTGAAAGTGGATGAAATAGGAGTGGATAGCCCTGCTAATTTCTCACAATCAGGCTGCAAAACATAATCGTAGAGGATGGTCTCCGGAGAGAGACCCCGTAGCTAGCCCGAGTCAATCGGGATCCAGATGAAGTCACAAGAAAGCAAGAGAGATTTAAAATGCTCTCATTTAAGTGGCATTATGTGCAATGCACCTTTGTGTTCTTAAGGTGTATGAATTCACACTTTTTAGAGATTAGTTAGAAATATTTTGATTGAGACCACTAAAAAATTATTACAGTATTCTGATCTACTAATCTTTTGCTCTAGATCGTGTGGCAACTATACACACAGAATTTTGTTTTTCATAGGTCTAGCTAAGGACTTCTCACCTTGGTATCTCATTTCATACGATGAGTTTATAGTATCATTTATTATTAAAATAAAGAAGAAATTCGATAGAGTTTAAATGCCCAAAACATTTTGCAAAATAATTTTTTAAATATATGTATGGATTATACAAACAATCATTTTCAACCATGTAATTATATTTGTCTAATAAGATTTAGTAAACATGAATAAATTATTACTTTTATATTTTAGGCAATATTATGTTTATAGTGAATTAAAGTAAGTTGGCACGTATCACTCCATAACTCGCGCTAAGTTGTCTCATATATATTTATTGCTTCTGTAGATCTCTATATTTAAGTGAACACAGCCCATTTAACCACTATGATGATTTTTAAGCAATTTGGCATCACACCAAAATGCAACATGCAGATATGAAACGGCAACTATTTTCAAATAGAAACTCTTATTTTGGTGTCCCAAGTTTTCACCTTAATTATTGAATCTAACTCTATAAAGGACACCAAGTCCAACGTTTTACTAATCAACTTTATTAATTAAATTAGTTAACTAATATATGTCATTTTCACATTGTCCATCGATCTTTGTATTGGTAAAATCCAAATGGCATAATGTCATTAGTGATAAGTACGTAAATGGTTAAGTGAGAAGGGGACAATATCAATACGAAGCCCTTTTGTCTTGAATTAAGAATGTTGGAGCATCATTTCCCATCATCAGTGCCAAGGGTTTTAATTCTTCACTCAACAAATTAAGCTTCTAAATTTAGATGACGAATTTAATGAAGGAGCAAGTACTTTCATGAATAATACGGCTGTCGAGAGAGACAGCTTTTACTTCTACAAGGTACTATTGTTACAAAACATTTTTGGTCACTAAATAGATACATGTTTTTTCCAAAAATAAATCTTTTTAATCGTATCAATTGTAACTATTCTTAAATTTCGTGTCAAAATGACAACTACTTTTAGAAATTGTGATTATTTGGCATTAACTTTTTTATTGTCGCAATCAACCCTAAAGAGTACTGTTATGAAAAATATAAAATCAACTAAAATAGCTTTACATACAACAATGATTTTTTTATTCTATAATTATCGAAGTTGAGCCGGTGAGATCATTAATAAGATTTTAAACTCCTAAAGTTATTCATAAATTCATATATATGGTTCTTGGGCCCAATTTCTTAGATGTATAGAACAATTTAATAAAAATAATGTGCATTGATTCCTTCAGAAGTCTAAGCCCAATTTCTTTCTTGGGCTTTCAACGGATTTTTGTTGGGCTTACATCGAACAAGAATTGAGAGACTTTAGTTTTTTTTTTTCCAACTATAGTTCATTAATCACGAAGGTTTTATATTTTTTGTATACTCTTGCATCGTTTATTTCGTGCAATAATTCCATGTCATATTCTACTTTACTTTTGAGCAACCATGGGTAACAAGGTTCTTGTATTACTCAAAGAGTATCAGAAGTTACAATTCCTAAGCTACGAAGGAAGGTCAACGGTCCAACAAAGAGGCCGTATGCTGCGGCAAAGAGTTGGATGCTCTATATGTATGATAAACTCCTAAAACCAAACTGCCTTGCGTCATCTACACTATGTCTTTAACCTCTCTAGGTAAAAGTTCCTCGCCTTCCATAACAAAAAAATCGCCTATTATCAGCAGATGCACTGGCGGATAATACACCACCACTATTTACCATTGGATATACGGCGGACAATCTCTCAGTAAATATTACGGCAGCTTGTCGGCGGATCACCGTCGGAATTTGGCGCAAAGACTTTCGCGCCAATGTAGCAGCAAAATTCACCGGCGGAATACGTTCCACCGGTACTACGGCGGTCAGTATCCGGTACCGGTGAAACGTATTCCGCCGGGAAAATTAATTTTGCAAAAAAATGTAATACAAAAAACAGAATGCCGGCAGATTATAAAATATTTACATCAACAACAAATTATAAAATATTCGTGAATGCTATTAACTGATAATTTGGGTTAGCTCTGAATATATTTACCAAAGTCCTAGTCTGCTGAGGATTGTAACAGGAAAACGAAAATACATTTTACTCTTTAATACGATTATCACAAGCGCTTATATACACACATGATGTTGAGTCGATGTGGACCGGAATCAAATAAAATAAAAAAAATAAAATCTTGTGTAGTGGTGTTTTCAAATTTTGACGAATTGAAACAACATAATAAAGAGCTTATTGGCTATAGAGCAATGTGGCCCTCCCCTGTTCCGCTATGTGGGATCTCAAAATAGATATATACCTACAGACAACTTGGTACTATTGACAGGATGTAAATTTCCCTTTGGTATATATATATATTTTACGTTTCATTAATAATATTTCAAAATTATTTTTGAATTATTCCATCTATAATATCTCAGATCTAAAACAGTGTCTAAAATTTAATTTATAAGTGAGGTCATTTTAATTTATATCCACAAAAACCACATTCTTTAATCTCAATACCCAGAGTCGTTTCAAACGTTTTTAATGGAACAAAAAGAGTATACTACTCTCTCGTGTGGTTCCTTATAATCAAATCTAAAGTCGCTTTTCATGAATGTGCAGAGCTTGCAATTCGAGATATCTCGATCACAATATGATATTCGCTCATTCCACCGATTAAGTATTTCAAAAATTGCACTTATCGAATTTCTCCACGATCAAATGACTGAAAATGATTATATGTTCTTACAATAATTAATATATGTGCTAGAATTTAGTTTGAGGTCGAAGTTGAAGTTCATGTATATGTATTATGTGAAGCGTACTCGTATGTCACAATTACTTGAGATCTAGTGGTCCAGTTTTCATATCCCATTTATGTACCATTTTTATTTATTTTTCACATATTATTTTTATGTTTTTTCTTTAATTTCAATTTTGCATGCTTTAGTTGAATTTTGTACTTATTATAAAGAGCTTATTGTACTTAATAAGAGTATATAATTATCTTTTTATGATCTAATATCACTTTTATTAGATAAAAAATAATTGTTAGGATTGGTAATTTCAAAAATAGGATAAACAATTTTTAAAATATAAACTATTTCAAGCAAATATTAATGATGATTTATTATATTAGAATACTTTTTATTTTTATAACAAATATTATTAAAATAATTAATTTAATGGTGAGACATATCAATAATAGGACACTGAATGTGATGAATAGAAGTTATATTACGCTGCATGGTATTTTAATTAGGACAAATCTTTGAAGAACAACCACCACATCCAATCTTTTATTTTAAAAATGATACCGCAATATGTCCAACAAAATATGGGCTTCACGCAATATTATGTTAGTTCCCATTTCCTAACTTTACAGTGAGGTGTTTAAATACTTGATAAAATTAATTCATAGATATTCTAAGATATTGATATGATAATACTTTAAATTTGTTGATTACAATTGATCATTTTTTATTTTTATTTTGAGGATACGAATAACGAATTTCATCAAGTTCACGATAACATTATAAATAGTGGTGGATCCATAATTGAAAAACGCAGAGGGCGGAATTAGCTGCATTAAACTAAAATTTTCAGCAATCTTCTTCTTCGAGGCGGAACGGTAGCTAAAGGAGAGGGTGATCATGGCGGTTTTCTGGCGGGGGTAAGAGGAAATTGCCCGTTGAGGGAATTGGTCGCCCCCTCCTACTCCCCTTGCATCAGCCACTGATTCTAAATCACTTGAACTCCCAAGAACCATTGAAGCAAACTTAATAATAGAGAATCTTGTAATAGTTACTACAGTGGTTGAATTTTGAATTTTATCGTCGACTATTGAGCTCGTGGGCCAATTCATTTAAGTTATTATGATGGAGTCCAACTTGGGCACAGCCCCATGCGCCCTAACTTGTTTTACTTAAATCCCTTTTTTTAATACATAATGTCGACAGTCGTCAATTAATGCTAATTGAAGCTCGAGTTACACTATGGTGCATCCAGATGCACGGCGAAATACTATAATTAAATTTTAATTATAATTTATGGATTATAGTAATCTGTAAATCCTACTTAGTGATTGATGAATCATAATTTGATTAATTAGGTGGATGCACCATGCGATGCACACAAATTTTTGTATGCCTTGAAGCTCATTGTATGACATGTAAATTGCATCCCGTGTATTTAATTGAGTCAAGAGCTGGCGTGGTAAAATTAGGGTTTTCCTAGTTCGAGTTGCGATCAACACAAAAGGATAATTAAAGACAATGTGACTCAAAAATTATTTATTAATTTTGATTTTTGACGTTGTAAGAATGTATAAATCGTAGCTCCACACTCGCGAAGAAAATTAGGATAGACAATTTATGCTACATGTATACATACCAAAATATTGATTGAGATATTATTCAAATGTTTAAATCGTTTAGTCTAATTTGTATAAGTTCGAAAGAGTGGTGTATTAATTAACAATTTCTCTAAATTATTAATGAGTTCTATCCAAAAGAAAATGAGATGAGGCCAGAGTGCAAGTTAATTAAAACAGACGAGATTAATTGCTGCTATGGGAAGTTTATGATCTCGACCAACATTTTAATTGTTTATAGTATCATTGAGCCTAGAAAGCAGAAATAGTTATGACAAAAAAACTATATCTTTAAGCAACACATAGATTTTTATTCTTATTTCTTCTTCTTCTTCTTCTTCTTCTTCTTCTTCTTCTTCTTCTTCTTCTTCTTTTTTTAATAAAAAAATATCTTTCTAACTCGGACTCTCATCACTGTTGGAGGTATAAATTCGGACATCAATAATATCTTAGTTTTAAGATTTTGAAGTGCAGAATCATTCACTTTTACATTACAACATTCAGTGAATGCAAAATCTTTCCAGCTTACATTCATGAATTGGACTAATGTTTGTACACGTATTACTAAGGTACATTTTTTTCTTAAATAGACAAACTTTGTTGGCATGCATCATTAGTGCGTAGCTAGATTTTTGATTAAGCAGAGGCACAGCTAAATAACGAGTCATTAATCGCAAAGCAAGAAAAATTAGTTGCCAATCAAGTAGCTAGTTTGAAGTTTAAAACCTCAAGAGAGAGAGAGAGAGAGAGAGAGGAGAGAGAGAGACGGTCAAAGAAACATGGGCTTAAATGGGAGTAAAGCAAGATAAATACTGATTCAAATAATTGTCCTAGCAAATAGGGTTTTAATTAGGGGTCAGCTAGCTCTCACTATCTCACCGTCACATCCTTACCGTCTATGGCTGCAACTAAATGCCCCACAATCCATCTACACACACATACATTATGTGATATATATAGTAGTATATTATTTGGAATATGTCATTTAACTTGAATACAAATAATAATGCTCGTTCCACTATTAAACCTTAACTGCTGATTCTTTTCAATATGCGAAGACCGGTTAAATTGACGAGTCAAACTTTCTGACCCATTTATGACATGATTATTATTTTTTCATTCATTATACTTATTTCAAGTATTAATAGCAAAGATTATATTCAACTGTTTCAAATATACAGTCCATTGTTTCTTTCTAAATGTTCTAAATTAGTAGTTCTCTTGTATGTACTCTACAATAATTACAGATATATTCTTGTATAATCTTAGAAATTTGAACTGTTTAAACACTTTACGGGCTCACAATAACACTTTAAATAAGTATATATTAGGGAGTTTACTTATATTTTTTTTCCTAATACAAATCTTAATCCACGCAATCATGAAGAAACTCAAAGTGGACTGTATACAAATTTGAAGAAACTATGCACTACATTTTTTTTTTAAAAAAACACGATATTTAGACTAATTATATATATACTATTTTGTAATTGTTAATTAACAACAAACAAGTTCTCAGTAGGGATAACTGATCGACTGGAAAGGACCATTTTACACAATTGACTGTTAAGACATTTTAAGTTTTAGGCAACAATATCAATATATCTGGCTACGTCTAAAATGATCAACACCATGAAGAATTCAGAAACCTTGAAACATTTTCTTAGCAACATTAATGTACAGGGACCCTGAAATTTAACAAGATGATCACATCAGTACTGATTGTCTGAATTTTTTTAAAAGTTTGAAATTAACCTAAGTGGGAAGAAAAATTAAATTGACATAAAAGAAAAACTTGATACTCAATTTTATTGTCTTCGATCTATAAGTATAAATTGCCATGGCCCATTCACTTCCATTACTTCTAAAACGTTAAATAGATCGGGGGGTTTTAATACCATATTTCACGAAATAATTTAAATTTTTGTTACTAAAATTATCTATATGTAATGATCTATTGACACCATAACTATACACATCATGGTTGAAATATATATGCCCTATATTGAAAGATGTATATATATAATATTGTATATAATATGCATGCACGAGTATTATTGATCCTGGTCTCCTATCTCCAAACCCAGAAGCCAAATATTGCTACATTATTAAATATACAATACATACATAATACACACACATGTGTGTGTGAATAGAGCAACGCCACCTGTAGTACCCTCCCTTCTCCATCAGTAGCGTATAGCACCACAGCTCTCAAATACATGTGTTATTTTTAACAGTTAAAGCCACGTTAAATGCCCCAACTTTCACTTCTCTTCATCCTCTCTCTCTAACCCCTTTACCTGCCTTCTTCATCATCTCGCTCCGCTTAATTCGTCCGAGTTAGATCTCTCCTTTAAAACCTCGCCACCAAATCCGAAAAAGACAATAATTGTTGCATTTACAAGCCCAGTTGAAAAAAAATGTTTCCTTCACCCAACTGCAACAACCCCTTTGAATCCTTGCTCAAAATAAGGTCATCATCACCATCATCACCATCCTCTTTCCCCTCTGATCAAAACCCTAACCCCAAACACGACGACCTCCTCTTCAACTTCCCCTCGCCCTTCCTCGATGAGCACGAATCTCCCTTGAATCAAATCTTCTTACAAAGCGGCCGCCTCTTCTCCGCCGATCATGACAAGAGAAGCAATCTCGGGAAGTCGAAAATCGAAGAAATTGATGATCAGATCCCCAGCGTCGCCGCCGCTGCTCCACCGCGGCGGCGGCGGGTCGGGAAGAAGGACCGGCACAGCAAAATTTGCACGGCGCAGGGGATCAGGGATAGGAGAATGCGTCTCTCTCTTCAAGTAGCTCGGAAATTCTTCGATCTTCAAGATATGCTTGGCTACGACAAAGCCAGCAAAACCATAGAGTGGCTCTTCACGCAGTCGAACAAGGCGATTAAGGAGCTTGCTCATGACCACCACTCGCCGCCGCCGCCGCCGCTGCCAAACAACAGCGACGTGAAAAGCGAGTCCTTCCTCTCCGAATGCGAAGATCTCTCCGGAATCGAGGAGATCAACTCCAACGCTGCGATTCCGGCAGAGAAGGCGAAGGCCTCGAGCAGCGCGAAGGCCTCGAGGGAGAAGGCGAGGGCGAGGGCGAGGTGTCGGACGCGAGAGAAAATGCTGGTGAAACGCCTCCATTTCTCTGGAGATTGCTTGAAACCAAACCCTAGTGATAGTAGTAATCATATTGTCCCACTTGAAGGAGGAGATGAAGGATCGAATCCCTACGTGGAGGAAATTAGGGTTTGTCAGCAGTTATCCGAGGTGGGAATGATCGAGAAATTTTTGGGGAATTCGAGCTGTTGCCCTAGCTCTGACTATCACAGCGCAGTTTCAGATCCGAGTTTGGTGGGATTTCTTGGGAATTGGGATGTTTTCAGCTATGAGAGATGGTCGCTTTCTTTTGCAGGTAATCTTAACTCACTTTAGTCCTCGGCAACGCCAGAATTTCCATGATTTCATTAATAAAATAATTTAGCACTTTTGGTTTTGGATTTGGTTGGGGAGATTATAGTTAGTCTTGCTCACCATGTGTATATCATTTCAAGTATGGATTTTCGAGGACTTTTTATCGATATAATGCTTTCATATGTTGTATCAATGGAGGATTAATCTTGAAGATTCGACTGCATTACTCAATAATTTAGGGATGACAAGTGAATTTTTGGGGGTTTACTGATTATCAGAAGATATGGATTTTGGGGCTGTTAGGTATCTTTTCTTGCTGAATATATAATTGCAGTAAATTATGATTAGTAATGAATTGGCATTCAATACAGATATATATCATGATATTGGCGCACCTCCTTCGGAAAATTATTGATCAAGCTTACAATTGCTGCTGCATTATGCATATAACAGGAGTACTTTAAATTAAATGTTAAATCGATGGTGCATAATACAGCAGTCTACATAAAGCCGATCGATCGATTATATTACTTTTATTTCCAGAAACAATGGCTCTCTTTTTGCTAAAAAATTGTAAAATAAATTAAATTTGGAATTTATATACAACTCAACCACCATAACCTAATCAATTGAAGAAGCACAGCTAGCACATATGATTATATATATATATATTTGGGTGTGTGGGTGTGAGTGTGTTTTTGCAGATTTTCCTAAAACACATTTAAATTTTACTCTCTAAACACGTGTTATGTATCTTTAATTGATAATATGTAATTTGTTTGCCCAATCAATTGTAATGCTTAAACTTGTTGCAATGGGATGTAGGTCGTATGAAAAAATTTGTCTATGTTAAATAGAAAAAAGTTATGTGATTCAGATATACTAAGGAGGTTTAATTGTAATATACAATTAACTATTGATATAGACGAAAATTTGAATTGGTATGGCATGTATACGTTTAGTTTATGATGATTTATTTTGGCTTACCCTTGATATCTGCCCAGGGTTTCCTTGTTTTAGCTCATTTTCCTGCACGATGTTTGCTGCAACTGATAATTAAAATGCTTAAAACATTTTAGTCTAATATTCCCATATAATTTAGTATGCAACATATGTACTTACCCGTTATAAATCCATGTCTAACTACTAGGTAGTTAATTTATATTCACTAGACAAAATAATGAAGCTGAAGCTGAAGCTGAGGCATTAAAATAGTTTTTATTAATTGGTAGATTTTCACATCAATGCAGCCAATTACCTCTTTAAATGAGAAATTGTTTCAAAATGATGCGGCAGGTAAATGATGTTTATTATTTATATCTGTAGAATTTAATCCAGAAAAATGTTAGGTTCTTGATGGTATCAATGCTAGAAATTCCTCCCTAAACTAAATCATTTCAACTACAAATACTTAAATCATAATGAATTAATGAAATGAGAAACCTCAGAGCATTGGTAGTGATACTAATTTCTAACTTAAATGGTAATCTAGCTACCATGCATGGTGAGAAAATATATTAATTGGATAGTTGGAGATCATTGAGTCTTTAACTACAATGCCACCCCATTTACATTCAAGATCTCCGACGAGAGGTTCGAACAAAAAATTATGTCCCTGTTAACTAAAAATAAATTTAGACTGTTGATCTTTGTATCATCTACAACTATTTTCATAAAAAAGTATTAATTAATACAATATATAAAAAGTATTAACATAGAAGAAGCATTGTTATATGTATAAAGAAGCATTGCCATAAAAGAAAGATTCTTATATGTATGAAATTGAATTAATTAAAATATAAATAAATCAATTTCATAATTAAGGGAGGGGGATTATAGTTATAATCATGTTAATTCCGAATATTATGGTGGATAATTTAGTTCTTGCAGTTGGTCCTAGTACTCAAATCAATAGGCCCGAGAATACGCAAACTAGTACTGACCATCTGGTTTGGACTGGGAAATTAATCGAGGTTAATGAAATTAGTATCACTAACATAATGTTTCTTAAGAGACATTCAAGCTAACAAACACCTATTGTCTTAACAAAAAGGTTGACGGGATCAATCTACGGCTCCATTCCCCAAGAAAAAAGGACCCTCTTATCAGATTAAGGTATTAATTACTTTTTATTATTACATATTCTTTCTAAAATGTATGATTAAATGTAATCAAGCACGAGTATAATGGATGTTGGGTCATCCCATTATCTAAAATTTCGATTTCATGCAAATTAGATATTGTTGTTGGAACATTATAATATGGTCCAACATAATTGTTTGACGGTTGTATGTATTAATATTATCTATTGGTCGACCAATTAACCGATCTATTAAGTTAATTAAAATACGGGGGTCGAACGATCATCTATAATAAGTGTGAGACTATTGTGCATATACCATTTTGGGTAATTTATATTTTGTTATGGAGGAATTTAGAGTTATTCGAAACCTTTGGGACTCATCTCTAAATAAAGAGTTATCATCCCCAAGTGAAACATATAAATATGTTGATAGAACCTCATTCTAATCGAGCATATATAACGAGAAACAAACGATTCTCTCTAACACTATCACTTGTAAAACGATCAATCCTATATCGAATTTGTCGAACATGAATACAATACGCTTCTGTTTTCATTATAATTGGATTCAACTTGTAATGCTTTTATGAATCATTATTTAATAATTCCAACAGTTGCAACCTCCATCTCATCATGCCTAATAAACAAGCCTTGAAAACAATGATCTGATTTAAAGATTTCATTAATGTGTTATTAGAGAGGCCATATTACTCTACAATTTATCTAATCTAACAATTTCTTTTAGAGGTAACACAATTTATAAGAAAACCGTCAAACCCAAAAATCTAGCGATCTCAGGGTCAGTCACAAGTACACTATACTTCAATTTGTGACTGCTTATTTGCCCAGTATTTTTATAACTAATTGCTAGAAATTCTTCTAAAAACACCATGAGCATTTTACATTATCTTAATAATTGCAATTTGCAAATCGGCTTTACTTGGATTCTTAAAGCATCAAGGGCTAGTTTGTACTTTGTACTATATTTATTATGATGGACCAAATCTAGTATAACATATATATCTCGGCCTCTTGAAAAAACCCTTCATCATTAATCGCTTTCCTCTAAATAAATACACAGTCAACAAAACTATAATTAGACATAGGAAACTAAATTGATTGAAGACGACACATAAATTTGACCGCTTAGAGTGCGGTGATGCAATGATTTTCGTCTTAAATAACTGAAAACGTCTAGTTAATGCGAAGGCGGCAATTTCAGATGATGCTAATTTTGTTTGCTTAATCTTTGATTAATATATGGTTTGGTTTGGTAGGTATGATATATAGAATATGGAAAGATAATTATAATAGTATTTAAGATAAAATTTAAAATAGATATCAAAATAAAAATTTAATAGTGCTGTTTGATAATAAAAATAAAAATAAATTAGATGTTTGATTATCTAGACTACATTATTGATAAGATGTAAAATGACTCTTTTACCTTTTTCAAAATATGAATGTATTTTTAATTTTAATAATAAATAATTATTTAATTTTTAACTTACTAATTAGTTATTAAAAGAAATTAAGGATTAATTACAGTTATTAAATAATTCAACTGATAGTCAATGAAAGATTAATTAATTAATTAGTTAATAAATGATTAATTAAAAAAAGTTTTCAACAGTTATTGTCAGTGCTCCTTGCGACAGTCCATTTCCCGCAAGAAATTCCTTCGGCACCGGCGTAAGAGGTGGCTGTAAACCATGCACGATGGTCCAATTTCGGTGACCCCATTCGAACAAAACAAAGAACAAAAATCGAAACCAAAATGGAGTAAAGTCCAAACCCAAAGTAGAGTAAGATTAAAACTGAAAATTGAGCAAAAACGGGCTTAGATATGAACACAATCATCACAACCTCAAATCAACCACCGAATCAAACATGAATAGAGAAACCCAATCGGCCATGGAACAAAATCGAAAACTCAAAATGGAGCAAAATCGAAACCAATCAAAATGGACAGACCAAAATCAAAAGGGACGACGGCGATGGAGCCACGGCGGTTGTGGTGCGACCAGTGGCAGATCCAGACAATAAATATAGGGGGGGGGCGGAATTTTTTTTAAATATAATACTTAAATATGTTTTTTTATAATAAAGTAAATAATATATTACAATTCAAGTAGCACTAACGTCTGTTGA
>JAYDZE010490445.1:0-15778 GCA_034509125.1 Monilaria moniliformis
TCAGGATCAGAGACAGCAGCTGTAAATTTAGGTTCAGGCTTTGAATTTTTTGGTTTATGTTGGTTCTGATATATATACATGATTTAGTCACACGATTATCACTTAGATTCTTTTTTCAAAAAAGAAATTGCTGGTGATTTTGTTGTGTCCATGGAGGACTATATAGATATTATGGTTGTGTTCTCCATATGTTGCTATTGGCCATACGCCATCGATTTTTTTTTTCATATATTCTTTTATTATATGTATCTTACTATACATTATTGATTATTGGTTTATGATGTTTCTGTCATTTGTTCATTTTGTTTAGCTAGAGTTGATTATCAGTATGACTGTGGAATTCTGTGGCCCTCCCCTTTTGAATTATTTGCCTATAATAATCTATAAGTAAAAAGCCTTCGTCTTAACAGCCAAGTAATGGACTTAAGGATCAGAGACACAAAAACAATAAGTTGTATAATTAACTTTGAAGTAAAATGAAAATCTGGGGATGCCTGTTCTATTAAGTCATATCACGTTTTCAAATGGATGATATTCTAAAGTAGAAGTAATCAATTTAAGTATCCAACCTGAAGAAAAAGATGATTATTCCTTTAATCATACATAATTCGCTTGCTTCACGAAATAATAGTGGACTTTCTATTAGCTTCTCATATGACCTGAAAATATATATTAGAGCTAAAGAAACAAACGGCGGTCGCAGCGCGGCATGTGTATGCCCGAGCAGGAGGACGCGCACGCTGAGACCGCATACTTGAAAAAACAAATGAAAACGCTTTGTATATTTTATATTACAAATCCTTACATAAAGACACATCTCATATGCTAAGGAAGGAAAGTAAAAGCACTGCCGGTCATTGCAAAATGTTGAGAAATTGTGACTTTTGTAATGTAGTTATAATTTTTTTTTATTTTAAGTATATAATTCTTTATTTTAATTATATAACTTATTTTTATTTCGAACATGTAATTTTTTGAATTGTAATGAAATTTATATTTTTTTATTATTCATATATGAATTTAATTATGATATATAATATGTATATAACTCTATTGTAAATTATATGAGATAAAAAAAATTAATAAAAATTTAGCCTATAAATAATGACAAGAGAAAGACATGTAAAAGTATGTAGATTGTGTGTCAAGAAATAAAGGAAAAAGTAGACAACATATCCATAAAATAATATTAGAAAATGGCATATAAAGGCAAGTAGGTCGGGGATACCTTAATATCTTGAAGTTAACCTTCTAGGAAATAGTAACTAGAAGTTTATAGTACTCCACATCACGGGAGTATTAGAAAAACAGTTCTTTGAAAATATAATATCTTATTTTGAAATGTCTCAAAAGATGTTAAAGAGAAAAAAAGCAAACAAACAAACTACAAGATATTGATCATACATATCTCAATGGACACTTCTTTTATATCATTGCAACGAACCTAAATTGTTAAGAATAATTAAGCATCAAAGACAAAGCAAAAATGAATCTGAATAATGTTATATTTGTCAGAAAATGTCGATCAAACATCCTCATTTTACCTCTCCTGCTTCTAGCTAAAGTTTGATTCTTACAAGCAAAGCTCAACAGCTTTAGGGCATTACATACGTTTCCGCAATCACACACATCAGTGGATGACCGGCTTCAAAGGATGAGCTCTAAGTTTCGATAAGTCCAAGCTTGCATCTAGCTCTTCATCTAACTCTCCAACAATGCTTCTATAAATATAAAAAGAACAATTTGCATTATGTAAAACAAAGAATGATAAATCAGACGCAAAATATGTAGGTAGTTTAGAATATGAGGGATATCATACATGTTATCACCCCGAATGATGTAGAGACCCAACACAAGTTGTTGTACACCTTCCTACAAATAACAAGACCTGAAGATTTAGAATATTGGCAACTAAAACGTACAACAATGACTTCTTGCACAACGGAACTGCATATAGCATCATTAACACTGGGGCAGGGCTGGATGATAGACCAGTCCTTGATTATTTGTGAGGCTAACAAGATGGAAAATGGACAATACGTGATCTCCCAGTTTCATCAATTGAACAAGATGTCTCTCCTCCTTTGTCTCAATAACATCAAGAAAGCATAAAATATTAAAGAAATATTTATTCAGAGATTCTTTGGCATGAATATCTCAAGCCTTTTACTAATAGGAGTTCTTCTATGAGACCTTGTTTCCAGTTTCTAAACTTCAGAGTAAAGTATTCAGAAGCATAAAGAAAACTAAAAAGGGTGAGTAACAAAGGCAATATTTTCAGATAATGCATGATTAACACTGCAAAGTATGGCTGAAATCCAGATTGGCATACAAAGGTTGATTTGATAGAGAACTAAAGCAAAATTAACAGAAATTGTTAAAGAGTCATTAAAATGAATTGACATGGTTATATTCCTCGAACAAAATCATTAAATTGGCAGGCAAGTAAATCAGAATAATCAGTTTGCAACTATTCACATGTTTGATAGTTGCAAGAGAAGAGACCTTTGTGGAGTACACCCGTTCATGAGACTCATCAAGAATTATGTTGGTAGCCTGATCAAAACCTTTCAGAATTCCCTGCATGAAAGGTCATATTTTCAGTAAAATATACGTTTTTCTCTATTTTGGCCCAAACATGAAGCTCACCACAATATTCCGCCCATCATTTGTGATAACTGAAATTGTCTCTACAATAAGAAAAGGGAATAAAAAAGTTATGACTGGTAGAGAAATAAACATGCCAAAAACACCTGTTGCTAATAGGATGTTGTCTCCACTCTTGCCAAGCATAGGCAAACAGAGAGTTAACATCTCTTTGTATGTTGTCTCCTAAGATATTATTAACTTTCAAAAAATATAGTTTGACAAGCAATAAAACTGAGGTCTTTGTCAATTTATGTCATCACTAAAATTTCATGAGGTGCTGATAAGACAAGCATATCCTAGAATGTACTCGGGGTAGATTTAATCTTCTCGATGATATGAAAGTGTTATCCAAATTGAAATGGGTAATTTTATAGGACAACCAAAGAATTTTGATCCACTTTCATATGATTATATTCTCTTTCAATTCATAATATGAGCAATGAGGAAGCCGCACAAATAAGGATATAGAATCTATTTCACAAAGTTAGACAGGTTTAGTGCTATTAGAGAACTCTTACACAAAACAAAAAATTGAATCATGAAACACATGATGATACCTTCAGAAAGAAATAACCATCCAAGTCTAACAAAGTAGGCCATCAAGTTCCAACAATTATGGAGTAGATAAAATAATTGGCCTCAGCTATGGAACTTGAAAATGATTCAGATAATAATAGAATATACTTAGACGGGATAAGAGGTTACGTACGATCAACAAGAGTCTCAAGTCCAGCCCCAGTTGCCATCTTCTAATCCTCAGTGAAAATGAGCAACAAGCGAGCAAATGGCCTTTATGAATTCTGCATCAGTGCAGATCATTCTATAACAACGACTTGAATGCATGAAGAAATAAAGCAGGAACTTATACTCATCATTTTCCCTTTCACTTGTACTGACGTAAGAACAGGGGATATTCAAAAGTATTAAATAAACGTACATTCAGCAAAAAGGGTCGAAAATAAGTTAGAATGAAGTTCAGACTTAATTCAGAATTTTTTTTTGAAGGAAATTCAGAAATCTTTGATCACATAAAACTACCAATTTCTCCTCTTATTATTCCACTCCAAGAAAAATGAAGTCCACGGTATGTTCAAAACCAGTCTGAATTCTACACAGTCGATAATATTTTCATAATAAAGCACAACTGGAAATTGAACTACTAATTAAATCAGGAACCCTAGCCATACCTGCTTAATACATTTGCCAGTATTTTCCTTATATAAAAATGTTAAAATGCGTATCACTCAAAACAGTACACAAATGAGAGAAAAAAACAATATTTCTTTCTAACTCGAAACGAAAAAATAAATATTACGACTTCGTTATTATTAGCATTTTACCTCGAGCCCCTGGAAAAATCGAAGCGAGGTGAAAAAGCAAGTACTATCGGCTGCAGCCGACGGATTGGTATGGCAGGTTCAAGCACCGACAAGAAAAACTACTTTCTGAGGCTTCGGGGCGGCGGCGGAGAGGCGGCAAGAGTTCTGGTGGAACGTGGAGACGGTGGAGGTGGTAGGTTTATATAAATGCGGCAAATCTGGACCGTTAGATGCTAATAATCACACGGTCCATACTAATTTCCTGCCTTTTTGTAGGCTATCATATTGTTTATGCGTATTGCGTTTCTTTTTATTTTCTTTATTCTTTACTTTAGGTTAATTTACTTGACGAAATTTTATTGGTATTTTATATTGTGAACTTAAATATACGCTAATTTTAGAATATCATTTTACTTGATTGAGGTTTCTTTATCCTGATTTTAGACCTGCAACTAATCTTTTCGAAATATTAATTATGGATTGATATATAAAGAATAATGTTATTTTTTCTATATTATATTTGACATTTTTATCATTAATATTTTGGATGCTACATTGGCAAGACTTGTAATTTGTATTTGAAACTAAATTGTACTGTTATGTTGCATTCCTACAGATTATCACTTTGTGATCTCCAAAACAGTAGAATTCGTATCCTTTAATTTGCTTAGGATATTCATAAAATAATATTTCTCACTTTTAGTTTCCACTATCCCCAAATAAAAAAGGGAGACTGGCGAGACTCATCATTTATCAAACCATATTTAGTAATGTTCGATTTATCCTCTTGGATATTACATTCATGTGTAGCGTACTCAGATGTGTCTAGTCCAATCGGATTCTATGTGATTTTACATAATCAAGAAAATATCAGTTTAAGTATTTTCTTCCTTGATCTAGCCGAAGATTCTTGATACTTTTCCAAAGTTATTTCTCGACTTCTAACTTAAACTCGTTAAATTTCTCGAAGGCCTCGGGTTTTTTGCTTCACCAGAAACATGTATCCAAACCTGAAGAAATCATCAGTAAAAATGACGAAGCACAAATAGCCATATCTTGCTTGAGTTGGTAACAGTCCACACACATCTGTGTGGATCAACTCTATCATGTCCTTGGCACGTAAACCTATCCCAAAAGTTGTTTACTTGTCATCTTTCCTTTAAGACAAAATTCGCAAGCACCATATGATTTGAATTCAAATTATGTGAGATAGTCTAATTTTGTCAATCTTATTTTTTTTTCTCATTGGTATGACTAAGTCTACAATGTCAAAGATAGATAGTATTATTTGTGTTACTTAGCTTAAACCTTTTGTTTTTCACATTGAGAATATTTCGCTCACATCCAAGCATATCTAATAGCAAGAATTGTGAGTTGTTCATAGACACGTTTATCTCAATGACAAACATATCTGAACTCTCACTCAATGCACATTATGCTTTTAATTTATGGTAGTCTCTCTTGTAGTGCCCTTTCTCATGACAGAAAATAAACTCATCCTTTGGCAATATCAGTTTCTTCTTAATCCCTCCATTTTTAGGCTTTATAACAACATCATTAGATGCTTTCTTCTTTTCTTGCTACATATTCTTCCTTTTGGTAGACTTTGCAGGATAGCTAATCATAAGCACGAATTTGCATTCAGTAGTGGAAGACTTATAAGTTTTGAGCATGTTGTGCAGTTTGGACATACCGAAATTCGTGTTGTTCTTATCAAAATTCACTATGAAATTCTCAAAACAATTAGGAAGAGACTACAAAATCAGGTTTGCTGAGACATTCGCGGAAAGCATTGTTCAATCGATGTTAACCTCTCAATCAAATTTATCATCTTAAGCACATGCTCGGAACCGCCCCCATCATGTAGCTTACACTCAAGAGATCTCAAAGTATCTCACACTCCATTTTCTGAGCTTGGAAAGCATACAAACTCTTAAGTGTTCGAGCATCTCATATGAAAGCATGTGTTTATGTTGTGTTTGCAGTTCTAAATTCATAGACAATAACATGATGCATTGAGCTGATGTGGCATTCTCAACGTATTTTTCATGAGCTTTTTCATCAAACGAAGCATACTCGGGACAACTCAACTTTATCTAGCATCGGTACCAAGTACAAACAACGGAGTCAATCCATAAAATTTAACCCAGTCGATTTGTTTGTGTCCATCAAACAATTAAAAGCCAAGTTCGACATTCTATGTAAACTGAAATTAACGAAAAATTAAAATCGAAAAGAGCAAGCAAAGATCACATTCGTATCACTAATCAAAAAATGGTTTATTATTTTGATTAGCTCTCACTAATTTTAACATATTTTATGCCCCAAACACAAAATACAGATTTATATCAAATATAAATTTTAGTGGTACAAGATCCAAATCTATATTACTGCAGCCTCTGCGATGGCTAATGACTACAATAATATCATTAGATAGGTCACCGATCCAATTACAACAACAATTTTTCAACTCATGGTTTTAGTAATCAAATTAATATGCATCCATAAATTATTTTTAGTTATGAGGATGTCTTGAAATAATTTAATCAAGTCAAATACCATCACGCAATGCCAACTATGTATCATAAAACTAATCCCTAAAACTAAGAATCATAAAACTAAGACTGGGTTATACTAATCCCTAAAGTCTCTATCTCTTATTTTCTCTCTCTCTCGGATAAACCAGCAGACTCCTATGAACTCTCTCTCCCAAATCATTATGTTTCAAGTTTTCGACTCGTTAAATTGTTTAGCGCCATATATACATAGTAAAAACTAAAAAGAATCAAATACAAAATCATATTTCCATAAATATACAAAAGAATTGTTTGTAATCAAGTGAAGTAAAATGAAGAAGAGGAAAGAAGAAGATGAGTTTAGTTATATATTTGAAGAGAGAGAGAGAGTATTAAAAATATTTCTACAAGCTTTACATTAAATCAATAAAAATATGAAATAGTGCTATTAAAAAATGCAGATTCTTGTGTTAGATATGAGAAAATGGGTTTAGGGAATTACAATTATACCCTTAATGATTCAGGGGTGTTTTTTGTAAAAACAAAAAGTCAAAAAATTAAAAAAGATCTCAAATGATATTACCACATCTTCAAGTACTAAATGTACAAATCCTTCTCCCAAAATTGCAAATGTGCAAACTCTTATTTTAAGAATTAAATTTAAAGTTCTCCCATAATTTCATTTTACATACTTATAACTCCAAAATATCAAATCATTTAGCAACACCAAAATCATAAGAAAAATTCACAAAAAGCAATGCACTCTCTGAGATGTGCTGAAAATATTAAAATTATAAATAAAACCAAACATATATTATATTTCCAATGCTTCAACAGGGTTTTTGCATTCTGAGTCATTTATGAGTACTGAGCTTTCCTGTGACAAATTTATGTATCATCCAATTTACCAAAAAATCCAAAATAAAGAATTCGAAACATCATAAAAAGATGGTTGTTCCAATGGTTGCAAAAGTTAGCAACCAAACATAGAAATTTCTACAAAGGAGAAAAAACCAATCTGTTTTTCCAGTTAAACAAGAAAAGGAGCAGCAAAAGAAACAAACAGCATCTATGTCGAAGCAGCAGCAGCAGCAGCAGGCGCCGTATGCGAAACTCGACTCGCAATTCTTCCCCTTCCAATTCCATTACCCTTGGCAGCAGCGAGTTTCTTGCCACATTCATCAACTGATCTCGCCGACGACTCCGACTCCCACGCCACGGGGACCACCGACCTCGAAGACGATGTCGTCCACCGGTCAGTCGATTCAGCCGAATTAGGCTCCCAGCTGGAAGAAGACGCCCACTGCTGCTGGCTTCCGGCGAAGCTGTTGCTGCCGGACGATTCCTGCTCTTCCAAGTCGTCGTCTCCGGCGCCCCTCCTAACCGTCACGTATTTGTGGAAGCTAGGCTGCATTAGGTCATCGCTCCCTACAATCTCGGATTCCAAAATTGGGTCCCTTATTTCCTGCTTTGCCTTCCTCACCTTGATTTCGCCCGTGCTAGAGTTGAGATCGGCGACTGCTTCCAGGATGGAGCATGCTTTGGTGATGCATGGCGGCAGGGAAAACGCTGCGGGCGGCGGAGCGTTGTTTTGGTGGAAATTGTGGATGTCTTCGAGCAGAAGCGCGGTGTAGGATGAATTAGGGTTTGTTAGGGTATCAGGATTGATGTCGAGATCCCGCGATAGGCGAGACGACCGGCTTCGCGTCACGGCCGGAGGAATCACGTTTAGCCCGCCACCATTCTTGCCTGCTGTTTTCTGCTGTGGAGGCGCTACCTGCACCACGCCAAATGCATTCGATTTCATGAAAATGTGCCCCCTTTCGAGTTGAATTGGATTAATCGGAGCGTTATTAGCATCATGCTACTCGAATTGGTTGATGGATTATTGGAAAATTTTCGAATTCAATAATGGAAATAGAAAATTGAATGGAGAATTTACAAACCTGAGAGATGATGTTGGTGTCGATCTCGGAAAGAGGATTTCTCCGGCAAGGAGAGTGCTCGGCTTTCCTCGAATTGCTCCGGCTAAGAGAAGTCGGCTGCTGCTGGTTCTGATTATCATTCGGAGCTCTCAACCTCGCCGGAGATCTTGCTCGCGGAGACGCAGCGCTTCTCGCATCTCCTCCTGCGTTTATCTTCTTCACTTGTATCCTTTTAACGCCCGCCGCAGCCTCACCGCCAGCATTAGTGCTCTTGTCCATCGCCATGGCCGGCACCGACACCATCTTCCCCGGCCGGGGATTAGCGTTTGCGGCGGAGGAGTTGGAATTAGTCCCACTGTTTGTAGTGATTGGGGATTCAGATCTTCTACCGGGAGATCTGCTCACCCGCCTCCCGCCTCCGCTGCCGCTTCTTTCCCGGCTTCCGGAGCGCTGCTGCGCCGCCTGGTCCCTCTCCCGTTCCCTACTAGGCGTCCTCCGCCGCCCTTGAGACAGGCGGCGCTCCCTCCGCCGGTTCTCCCTCTCCCTCGCTACCGCCTCATCGTCTCCATCGACATTGTTTTCGTCGCATCTCCCGCTGTCGTTGTCAAAGTCGTAACTCCTCTTCGACCCTGAATACTTCCTCCCGCCGCTATCCGACGAGAGCGCAGCCTTCCCGGTGGAGGAGCTCCGGCTGAGGCGGCCGCATTGTATCAAAATAGCGTCCACCTCTTCCTTAGTGCAGCTCGAAGTCCTCACCGCCGCCGCTCCTCCGCCAACGCCGCCGTCCAAACCGTTGTTCGAGGTCGCATTCTTACCCTTTTCGACGAATTCTTCGACCTTTTTCACCTCGGCCTTCTCCTCCGGCTCCGGTCCCTGCCTCTCGACTTCGTGGCTTTTGCGGTGTTTGATTATGAAAATCTCTTTCTTTACGAGTGTTTCTTCTTTCTTCTCCGGCTGAACTTGGGATTTGAGCTTTTCCGGTGGGTCGGGAAGCGCCGCCGGAGGCGGAGAAGGTGCACAGACATTCTTCTTGCTAAAGCAACTGCCCATTTTTTTTTTGCAGAGACTCAAGAAACAAAAATTGAAAAACAATTTGGAGAAGAAAAGTTTGAAAAAAAATCAAGATTTGTAGTGGTAGTGGAGAGAATGATAAGAAAAGGGTACAGTGTTCAAGAAAACAATAAAGATGGCAACTGTTTGTAGGGTGGAGAAAGAGACAGCAATTTCAAATTTTCACAGAGGCGGGGCAATCAATGTAGCCGTTACAACATACTTAGTTTGCATATATTTTCAAAAGACTTATTTTGTGTTATTGGACGCTAAATCATATTACTTTTTCAATTTTGTACCTTAAATTTGTGTATAAAAGAATTAAACCTACTTCAATCTTAAAGATGATGATGCTATATAGATGGAGTGATATGGATTCCAGTCAAGTTATGGGCTCTGAGCCTCTGTGTATCGTACGTATATTTTAATCATTATTTATAGACTATAGTTTAATATTGCAGATTTTTGCCATTCTTTGCTCAACAAGTATTTATTTGGACATATAAATGGAATTCGATGAAGATCCAATAATTGAATCCCTTAGAAAAAATAATAATAAATTATTTTAGATATAGAAGATAAATTTGACGATGACTAAATGAGATTATGATAGAAGCAAAAGGTAATTAGTTGACTAACTTTTCCTGTAATTCATTGTTGCATTTAATAACCTTTACTAGTAGCTGGGGAAATATATATGACCAAAGAAATTGAAGTGGCGAGTTACTTGAAAACCAGGGTAATTTGAAAATGACGTTAGGAAGAGGACATTAATTTTGCTATTCTCTTATACGTGGGTCCCATTTCAATTTTTTTAATTTTTTATTTCAGATAATTTGCAATTATATATATTTATAAAAATTACATAATTGAAATACGAATTTTATTGAAATAAAAATATTACGGAATTAAAATCTCATAATTACATAATTAAAATAAAAAATTTACATAATTTAAATCTTAATATTACATAATTTGTAATCTGAGTCATTTGTCGAGCGAACCGAGCATTCCCGCCACTTCGAGTCACCGACGTGTAGCTATTCATCAAATTGATCGGCACATCTGTCACTTGCAAGTTATTAGATGACCGATGTGTATTTCTGAAGTGTCGGCAACCCTTGATGCTTGGTGACGTCCGACCGCTGTTGGGAGAACTTTTCACGCGCTGCCAATGTATTTGCCATACGCATGAATATATTTATGTTCATATCGAACCTTCGACGAAATACACTCGACCCCCATCGTGGATTCTCTGAGAAATAATCCACGACGAGGCGTGTGGCGGCCTCTTCGCATTCCGGTGAACGTACGTCCTCCGTCGGACTTGATTAGCCTTCTCCATTTCCTCCAAAGCATGAATGACAAGCACCTCAGCATTGCGAGCAAGACAGAGAAGGTCGTCAAATAAATATGAACCGTCTGGGACATTGCTGACGCCGTGAGGATCCATATTCTATGGTAAAATTTTAAAGATAAATTGATTGAATTATAGAGAGAAGTTAGAGAAGATTAAAATAAGAAAT
Source organism: Monilaria moniliformis (assembly GCA_034509125.1). Lineage (NCBI taxonomy): Eukaryota > Viridiplantae > Streptophyta > Magnoliopsida > Caryophyllales > Aizoaceae > Monilaria > Monilaria moniliformis. Next base: position 10,986 of record JAYDZE010490445.1, read on the forward strand.
GAATTTTTAGTGTGTAAATGAGACGAAGAGATAATATTTTTGGAATGAAAACTAATATAAAATTAAATAAAAAGGGGCAAAGCTGCTGATGAACGGCTAGTTTAATAAAAAAATAACTTTTTTTTTAATTTATGTACTACCCGTTGCCTATTTAAATAAAAATATATATTTGCTTAAACTATTTGTGCAGATTTTTTTAAAATAAATTCGGAGAAAACTTATGAAAAACTAATAGTTGAAAGGCACAATAACAACTTTATCCTAGATTAAAAGCATTGAAGTTTTTTTTTTCTTTTCTTTTTAAAGAGGATCAATAATGGTTTCTCATTTACCCTCGTTAAAGCATTGAAGTTAAATTTGGTAAACTAAACAGTCGAGACGGGATATTAATAGCATTTCATTAGCTTTGATAGATTAAAATCAAAATAAATTCCACACCGCGGGTTGAATACTGATTCTTCCATTTTTATGCTTTCATTATCTGAATAGCCTTATTATATGTGCGTAATTGAAGATTAATTCTGAATATGACTATCTTCAAAATATAAGTGCGTCCACAACGACAGTTTAAGGGTTGAGCCGACTCCAACAACGACATCAACGTCCTAAACCACTTCGACATTTTCAGCGACGTCTTGAATGGAAGGGCACTGGGGATAGAATATACCTCGAATGGTCGTCGATACGACATGGGGTATTATCTGGCCGACGCCACCTACTCGAGATGGCCAACCTTCGTGAAGAGCATCTCATGTCCTACTAGGCCAAAACGTGTTCGTTTCGCCCAGAACAAGAGGCGGCGTGAAAAGATATCGAACGAGCATTCGACGTGCTTCAAGCACGATTCACCATCGTCAAATATCCGGTCGTTCTTAGTTCAAAGACATCCTAGCCGACATCATGTACATGTGCATTATTTTGCACAACATGATCATCGAGGACGAAGGCGAAGAAGCGTCTAATTGGGAGGACGAAGAAACTGCTGGCTCGTCGACGACTAATGAACCACCAACTCCAAGTACGACTTAAGCATTTCGGATATTCCAAGCTCTCCGTGAGACAATCCGCGATAGAGAAATGCACGACAAATATGGCCTTATATAGGTATTCAAACCCAAATGAAAAGACTAGCTATAAAAATAATCATTAACCTCTAACAACCGAAGGCTAAAAATCTAAACCACCCATCAAGCCTCCAGCAATTGAATGGCCAAAAATCTCATTTCCATTCACAAAATTCTAATATAAATTTAATTGGCACACTAGCTCAACTCCATTATTTTATTCATTATACCACTGTTAAATTACGTTCCCAAGCTCCATTACTTTATTCATTATATCACTATCACTGTTAAGTTACGTTCCCATATGCCATATGGTTGGCCATATTATGGCCGAATAGCTTTTCCGAAGGCGAAACATGATAATCTTGCAGAAACTAACAACGAGAAATTGATCCCATCTGTTTTCTTTTTAAAGTCGCGTCCATAAAAAAAAAAGACAAATCGTGCTTATCTTTTTGCATTTTTCAAATATAAATGAATTTTTCTTGTTAATCACTCAAATGTTAGGATTTTAAATTATGACTAATTATTGAAGACAACGCAACATTTTTATTTAAAACGTACATTTTTCTTTAAAACATTATAATTACAACACAACTTTTTTTTATTATTTTTCAAGTCCGATATTCACAAAAAAATTCAGCTAAGTTTGTCCTATATGTTACTAAGACGACACCATATGACATAAAACAACATAATTTTACTGCTGCAAAATTCAAAATAAAAATAAAAATTGATTAGGGCGCTCACAACGCGCCGGAAAATCGGTCAGAACCGCAGGCCCGACATAAGGCGGTGCATTGCGGATAGTCTGATGCCAGGCCGCGAACCGCGCCTGGGGCCGCAGTTGTGGCACGAAATGTGGTCTAGGCCTTGCACTTTTTCATTTTTTGTTTTTTATTTTCATTTTCTTATTTCTTTCATTTTTCGGTTTTATTCTTTTCCTTTTCCTTTTATTTTGTTGGCACTTTTCTTAGTGTATGTTGGTACGAAAGTGCTTGACGATGTTAGTGGAATTTTTTATTATATAATTTTTTAATTTTAATTATGTAATTTTTCAAAATTTTAATAATTTATTTTAATTTTAGAAATATCACAATTAAAATAAATATATATGAAATTAAAGATTAATAAAAAAATAAAGTAAAAAATAAATGGTAAAACTATGAATAGTTAAAGTATGGCTTGGTCTGTGGCCCGTAGATTGCGGATCTTTGTGGTTTGATCTAAAAAGCTAATGTAACACCTAAATAGTATTAAGTGTGGCCCAAATTCATGGCATGCGTTGTGAGTGCCCTTAGTAATTATGAATGAATTAAATAATAAAAGTGTGACTGTGCTAAATAAAATAATATAGGTCGTGTTGTTCCGTCGGCAACATCCGATAAAATGAAGAAGATTAGCATATAGCCCTTGAGCAAAAGATGACACGCATGATATACAACATGGGTCGTATTAGCCTCTTGTACAAAGGTCACAGGTTAATATTATTGCTACAAATGGATTTCATGTCGAACAAGTATTTATTTTGTTTAAATTAAGTCTAAATTTAAAGAGCTCCTTTAAATTAAACTAAGCTCTGAATCCCAATCTCCCATCCTCAACTATAAAGCATGTGTATTAATTTATTATAACAAAATGCAAGTAAGATTGTAAGAATAAGAAAAGATCCTATTGGCAAACAAGCTTAGAATTGGCCAAATCGAAGAGAGAAATTGTTTTGTGGATGATATAAAGGAATGCAGGCGAAGCAAGCACCAGGATTCCAAAGCATGTCCCTTTTCAAGCAGTAAGCATACCAACTCCACATGAAATTGTGCAAATCATCAGCCCAAAAGTAGCCAAGAAACCATATTTCCTGCATTGTTAAAACACTTGATATACGCGTAGATTGAGAAACAGTGTGTCGAATCAAGACAAAGACAACCAAAGCCCTCCTCTCTACTTGATGTTTCTAGTTGATATACAAAAATGTTGTAAGTCTAACATGACCTATAGATTCACAACTTCTTTTGTGTTTTGAGCAAACATAACTTAGTCATGCAAAAGTTGGTAATAAGGGAGATGGAGAAAGACAATGAATTCCAAACTAGTGAAGAAGGATATTTACCCGATGGATAGACGTTTCTGAGGATCACCGGTTGAGTAGCCCTTGAAGTAGAAAATTCGAGAAACGCAGTAAACAACTCCTAATGATGCAGCAATCACAGGGTGTCTGATTCCTCCCACTATCATCAACATCAAGAACACGGGCAGCATTTCCAGTGAATTCTGGTGCCCCCTCTGCACACACACGCAAACTTACAATTCATTTTCATCTTTGCCTCTTAGCCTAAAGAGTAAACACAGCACATTATTGCACCACCATTTACATTAAACAAATAAAACCATGGAAAAGTCTTTCTACCTAAAACACAATACATATTTGTGCGCTGTTTTATCGAATTTTTTTCCAAAATATTCTGCAGTATTCCAAACATTCCGATAGAATCTTGAGCTAACTTTTACCATAATAAGAGTTAAAATAAAGACCATTTAAACTATCAACAAAATATAACTAAAAAGATTAGCATAAACAACAAGATTCCTTGAAACGGAACAAAATTATACAACCAATGGAATGAATCCCATACACAAAATCCAACAAGTTGTACAATTTATCAAGTGCAACATCTACAAGATCCAATGCAGAACAAGGAAAAAAAACACATTCACACACACACACAAACACACAAACACACAAGTACCTGGACACAGTTGAAGAGTTTGGCATCCTTGTTATCAGCTTCACTGGCATACAGCGTCGGATAAGACACATTATACCTGCATTTGCAATCACACAACAATTCACATCCCAAAATCTCGAATTCAAAACATATTCAAGTCACAAACCAAATTACCGAAAAAAAAAGAATGTCGAAGGAAAATTACTTCTTGCGGGCTCTGCCGACTTGCGCGGCCATCCAGAAATTGATGAAACAATAGAAAACAAGAACAAGAACTACGTATCCATACTCCCTGGGTAGCAATTCAACGCCAGCCATTTTGCAAATCTCTAGATCTCAGTTTTAGAAAGGAAAAGCTTGAGATATATATTTACTATTTTTGGGATATTTTTGTGGTGGAGTAAGGGAGAAGATTAATGGTGGTGGTTTTTACGAGGATTTTGTTTGGGTTTAAGCCGGCTTTGCTTCCCTTTTATCCAAGGAGCAATCATCATTGTCCCGTGTCCCATTTTATTTTTTATTTTTAATTCCAATTTTTTTTTAATTCCAAATTGTAAGTAATTTCGTACTAATGATAGCGGCATATATTAAATTTTGTAAAAAGTTAGTAATAGTAGAAAATCCATAGGACGAAGTGCAAATGCACTTACCTCTAAATATTGCTTGGGCACAAAAGAGTTGAAAAGTCTATATTTAATATAGTAAGCAATCTCGAAATAGAAATAGAAATAGGTATGGGTGAGCAAAATATCCGAAATCCGAATATTCGATCCGAATCAAACTAAAATTTAAAATTTAGTTCGGATTACATTTTTGACAAATTTTGAATTTTCGGATCGGATCGGATCGGATCGGATCGGATATATTAAAAACCGAATAAATCCGAAATATACTTTTAGTAATATATATATATATATATATATTCGAATTAAGACCTTCAATTTACACTTTTATTACATAAATATTGAAACATGATATTTTATATACTACCAACCTTATGGTA
>JAYDZE010490556.1:0-15774 GCA_034509125.1 Monilaria moniliformis
AATTAATAATTAATTTTTGCATATAATTTTAATATATACCATCATTTCTTAAGAGTTAAAAATATTAACAAATGAAGCTGACAAAGAAAATGGATAAAAATAATTATGTGTTTAGTAAAAATTATGAGATATTGTAGTGTTTTATATATAAGAATATTTAAATTTCATAAAATATTAAAAAAGTTCTAGTAGTCTAATGGATAAGATACATCATATCTTAACATTGGTCAATAGATCAATTCCTATCAAGCACAAATTAATATCATTTTTGAAAAATATTTAAAAAAAATCAAAAAACTGGTTCAACCGGTTTCCGGTTGAACTGGCCGGTTTTTCCGGTTCGTACTGGTTCAATAGTTTGGTGGTTTTTATGACCGAACCGGACCAGACAACACACCGGTTCGCGGCCGAACCGGCCGGTCCGATCTGGTTTTTAAAACACTGGTTTGAGGTGTTATGTGAAATTATATAAGGCAATTAATTCCGTCTACAAGCTAATTTGCTAGCTTGCAAATTTAACTTAGATATGGAAAGTTTTGCACCTCACTCCATTAGATTGTTCGAAAGATCTACCCTCATTTTTATAAGGAAATCTAAGAAAAATATTTATATCATAGTTGTTTCTTTTATTGGGTGATTTGAAATTCTACCTTGGTCACTTACACTTACAACGAGTAAGAATGCCATGAATTACAGTGCCTAGGTTAGTTTCATATAGCTAACACAAGTGTTCAGAACATCCACAACAGTGGCCGAACCTTTCCATTTCCCTTATACTATTCATGAGCCCCACAACAACTTTTCCCGCCGAGCCTTAACTTTCCCTTACACTATTCATCTCTTTTTTTTTTTAAATTATTTCATAAATTCATATCATTTTCAATATCAAAATTTAAATTTGACTTTCATTTCACTAAATTAATAATATGACGGAAATTGGAAATTAAATTTTAGAACTTCAAAAAATACATTAATTAAAATCCTAATATTACATTAATTTAGTATAATAATATTAAAATTTCAAATTTATTGGCATTACATATTCTTGATTATCACTTGATAGAGATATTTGTTGGTTTTTTATTTGTTAGAAAATTAAACCTTAAGTAAATCAAATAATAAAGAAAAAAACTTCAATTTTTTTTTTGATGGTGTTGGGTTTTAAACCCAAGAACTATTGGTTTCATCAGAGTTTTACCACTAGACCAACCATCCATTTTGTAATTAAGATAACAAAAATTATTATATAGTTAAAAAGGAAGTGTGGTGTAAGTGATTAATTCATCCCACATCAAAAATTTAACAAATCCTACACTTTATTCCTAGCTATTTATACCACATCGAAAATACATCAAAAGAGAATGTGTTGGAAGGGTTTATAAATATGATCTTCCAACATAGATAAAAATTGCTATAAAAAAATAAATTTTTGATTTTCAATAAAATTAGAAAATTGAATTTTGATTTTTATTAAATAAAATTTCGGTTTTTAATTAATTTTTTTTAAAAAAAATCATTTTACGCGTCAAAATTAACGCACAGTCGCGCGCCTGGCGCGTGTCACACGCGCGCGATGCGATTGGGCGCGACCCGAGCGTGCACGACACGGGCGCGTGGGGGTGGGGCAAGGGTGAGGAGCCGTTGCAATGGCTAGAGCCGCCGGCTCGAAGCCTTGCAATGGCAGGCGGCCAAGGGAAATTGCGGATGGCTCGTGTTGCGAGCTGCTGCTGCTGTTGCTCTTATGAGTGTATCGAGCACATGCATGTCATAATTATTGTATTGGTATTCTTTAGGCACATAAAATTCAGGTCTGGCCGTCCTAGCCTAATTAGTATTCGGGCAAAAAAAATATGTGGCGCGGTTCGACTTCCAGCCCACTTTTGTTAGTTTTAGTGTTTGATTATACATACTAATTAATAGAATTTTATGTCTCCAATTTCACGTATTTCAGAAAATGTCATTAACTTTAATTTTTCATTAAATATCCCCAACATTTGACATTTTTCATAAAAAAATTTACTATACAAAATTCGGTGACAGAGAGCTGATTTATCTTGTCAGAGCCTGGGGTGAAAAGTTTATTCTACCTCAACACATGAAACACTAATGTCGTTTTAGCAAAAGAAAGAGAATGACTAATAGTGTTATGTGTTCCCAACTAATCGTGGCATATTCTATAAAATGACCCCAACATTTAGCGTTGTTGGAAAGGAGGAAAACAAACAAAGAAGACAGTTGATGGGATACCAACTAAAAGAAGTAGCTAGTTAGCCATGACACAATTGTGTCATAGACATACAGCAAGGACCAATACAGATAGCATTAGAGTTGCTAAATTGATCGGTTTGGTTAATAACCGAACCGATATGTTGGTTAACCGATAAAATTTTACTCTAAATTAGCAACCGGAACCGATATAGAATCGGTTAGGCTACTAATCGATCGGTTTGTCGGTTAAGCGATAACAATCGACTTAATTTTTTTTTAAAATTTAACTCTTACTTAACTAGCCCATGAGCCATATAACACATAATAATTAGACTCAACTATAAAGGCAAAAAGCATCCCACTATTTAAAAACATAATATTTCATTTCCCTTTCTTTCACCACCGATGTGGGATAAGATATGGGCAGGATAGAAAGTGGTGATAGGATGACTATTTATAGGCGCATTATCTCATTCATTTTCACTCTCTTATCGATGTGGAGTGGGAAATAGGGGATCGAGAAGAGGAATGTGGAATGGGAAATGACAGCTCGAGAAATGGTTAAAAATCTGAGGGCACCAGCATTCGACCTCACGACCTTGTAGATAATTGGAAACTCTCTAACCACTACACTATATGTACACTTTAGACATTAGAACTAACAGAAAATATTTAGCGATTACTCGGATCGATTTTTTTGGTTATTCGGTTATAAGGACCAGTTATCGGTTACCAATAACCGATTTTTTTTTTAACTACTAACCAAAACCTAACCGAAATCAAAAATTCCAGTTATCGGTTAACTGATAACCGACTAACCAAATAATCACCCTTAGATAGCATCAACCAAACTTACCTTACCCAATACAAAAGAGATCTTCCGTACTCTAACATCCTACTCTTAGATCGAGCAATCTAATCAATATATTGCTCTTTATCGTAACGGTTTACTCACTTAGTTGGAACAACGTTCAATATTACCCCTAACCCAGAAAGTAGGAGTTAAGTGTTAGAAGAAAAAAGCAAGTAAGCAATATAGTGTTCGTCGTCTGAAATCAAAGTAGAATTGATCAAATCTAGTTAATCCTTAGGAAAGATAATGTTATGATATTGTCAACTATCAGAAAAAACCCATCAAACATAAAGTTAGGCTCCATGCACCCAAAAATAAAAAGATCTCAGTTTATGGATAGGTTCCTTCAACTTGGAGCAAGATATCCATGACACTGAAATATCTGGTGTTACCAGCTCGTGGATATAGGAGGGTTTACTCTTAACAACATTAAAACATTGTGTGTTGTTTTATTGATCTGTCATCACCACCATCACACTACACACAACAAGCATTCCACATCATACAACTAATTGATTCAGACAGCTAGTTGTTATTAATAATGACTAAGTAATAATCGGCTAAGTAAAGATTTTCATGGCAAGCAAGTAGCAAAGCCACCGTATTCCGCACAGCAACAGTTATCTGTCCAACTAATATGCTTTCAGTCGTGACTTGGTTAGCTAACTATCAATCACTCTCGATAAGCCAACAACATAAGACAGTTGTCTTGGCCAGCTTACAATAGTCATCTGGATTCAACTGTAAACCTAGTTGTCCAGGCTTATACATAGCAAAAAGCAACAAAAAGTTTTAACTAGTGCATTTTCGTTTCCTCATATATCAGTAACTACTTGCTCGAGACCAACAAGGAGTATCAGAACAGTGGTTCAACATGACCTTTTGATGTAAATCAAATAATGAAATCTTTCCCTAAGGTTTTACGCGTGTTTATTGAATTATCACTCACTCTCAAATACATTTAATTGTTAGGAATAGGGCTGCAAAATCGGATAGCGGGTTTCGGGTAATACCAGACCCGACCCGATACCCGCAAATGTTGGTTTCGGGGTCGGAATCAGGTATTGAGGGTATGGAAGATTCGGGTATCGGGTAACCGAATTACCCGCTAATTAGCTCCCCAATTATTTATTTATTTATTTATTTATTTATTAGAAATAGGTGGAAATTTGAAAAAATAAAGAGAATATTTTGATTATTTTAATTAAAATGAAATGTAAAAAAAGTGTTGTAGATTCTTGAACTTTGTATATGATCATGGTTATTGGTTAGGTTACATAAAGTCACGTTGCATCATTTAGAATATATATTAATGAAAATCATACATAAAAATTAATATTTCACGAATTCGAAGAAATACAATATGATAATTCGTCATTGTTATTATGTTAATCAATACCAAATTCATCGAAAAATAATTGGAGGTTCATAACAAACATTCTTAATGATAATAAGAAGAAATTAAAAAAAAAATCGGGTGCGGGTACCCGCGTCGGGCATTCGGATACCCGATTCTTGAATCGGGGTCGGGGTTGGGGTCGGGTGTGCTATAGGGGTTGATTTTGGGTGCAGGTACCCGATTTTGCATGCCTAGTTAGGAATGAGATAGGATAAGAAAATAGATTAAAAGGAAAATGATAAATTTTGGACAAATGAGGGAGCCAGAGAGTTCTACCTAGCCAGGTAAAAGTTGGAGGAGCCCGAGTAGTCCATAGAATTGGACCCAGTCAGATAGAAGTGGGCATAACATTCCACCCGGTCAAGTGGCATGTGGCCTATAACAAAGAGTAGCACCCGACCGGGTAAGAGACATGCGACAAAGCACCCGACTGGGTAGCTCGACGGATGATTCCAAGGAGTCACACCCGACCGGGTAAGATAGGGTGCTACTGTTCACCAGGTAGGGTGACGCGCGGAAAAATAGATTAAGTCAGTTTTTGCTGCAAAAGTGGGGAGTGATACAGGAGACGAAAATTACACTAGACAAAGAGAGAAAAACATTAAGGAAAATGAGGATCAATGAGATTTGGGCAAGAGATTGGAAATGATTGAGCAAGAAAGAAGAGAAGAAGGGATTCAACCATCAATTTCCAACATCTCGAAGACGAACTGCAGCAAAAAGAAATCAAAGGCCACAATGTTTACGATTTTGGTTTCTTTTGGTGTAGTTTACATTTAAATGCTTAGCTAATCTCATTCAATTATTCCTATTATGTCGTATGATGATTATTGACTTGATTTAACATGAACTATTTTGTTTATATGTTGAATTCCATGGATTGATTTCACAGTGTGGCTTGAATTTGAATAGACTATTGAATGGAGCACCTTTGATAGTTTAATCTTACTTATTTTCTAATGTCTCTTTAACTTGGAAAATATGCAAAGGATAGTGCGAAAACATAGAACTTATTATTTCTCAAAGAAAAGTTTGAATGTGGATGAATGTGTTTAACGTGTTTAAATGTTGATCTAGAGCTTCATGTGCTTCCACGAGAGTTATAGGTTGATGTTTAGGGCGTATGAGACATGTTCAACTTATCATAATTCTACAATTTTTCTAACATGGCGAGTGTTGATAGAGTGAAAAATATATCACAATCCCCAATAACATGAAAATGAACTAGGAATGTTTATGTGAGTTGAGCATGTTTAATGATCATCCGAAACATATAAGAATATTTTCTCCATCTCATTTAGTATCCGAACTTACTTTCTTACTTCTTTATTTTAGTGGTGTTTGAATTATTATTTTATTTTGTTTATCACCCCTTTTTTACTTTATTTTGGCTAAACAATCAATTCACCTCTCTGTGGGTTTGACCCTTTATTGCTACTTTCGACACTGTTCTCTTGCAGTTAGAAACGGTTTTAGGGTGTTTTATAATTTTTGTGTAAATAAATTGTGATTTGAACTTATACTCTAAAATACACATACCAAGTTTTGGCGCCGTTGTCGGGGCAATTGGTGTTTAATTGATATTATTTTGTTTTTAGTTTCTTTTCAGTTTTTCTAACTTTTTTGTTTTTATTTTTTTAGGTTGGATTGATATTGTTCTTGGGATCACATCTTAGTAAAACTCGTGTAATTTAAAACTTGTTTTAAATCTTTTAGGTATAATTTCTTAAAACCTATATTGAAGCATAATATTGGATTGAGCATGTAGAACACAATTTAGCACACATTTTTTTTCTAAGGATTCTAACCCCGAACATCTCGAGAATGCTTGCTTTCGGTAGAGGAGTGTGATCATGTCAGCCACTTCTGTGTTGCTACATTGTTTGTTTTGTGATTTGTTGGTGTATTTTTTATTGTGCGGGTGTCTTAGAAAATCTGCTGAACATAGCTAATGCATACTTGTTTTAGAGGTACACCACCATTTGGACAATTAACACGTCATAGAAGGGTACCTAGAGGATTAGAAATTGAAAGTTTTTTGGACTACTCAAGTCCTGCAAGGGATAACCCATTGTTTAGTATAAATCAAGACGAGAGCTAAGAATCTAGCCACTCAGAGTTTGAAGAGATGACCGGGAATAATCAGGGTAATGGTGTACCCGTTCAAGATTGGAGACATTTTCCAATCTTGAGCTAACCATCCTGAAGACTTAGCATATGCAATGGATAATGTCAACATACCACCACATTACATCAATCTAGTAAATGGTGGTAATTTGTTTCATGGTAGGGGAGATGAAGACCCTATTTCACTTTTCAATGTCTTCTATGAGTTGACAATCAATCATAGACCTCAAGGCTCAAGGAGTGCCACATGATCGGATTAAAAGAGCTTTATTCTCTTTCTCTTTGAGAGATAAGGCCCGAACATGGTACAATTCGTTGTTTGGCTACAATATGGCGACAATTGAAGAGTTAAAGAATAAGTTTGTGATGGAATACAACTCACCAACCAAGATTGAGAAGTTGAGAGATGTCATCATTTCAATCCAACAACGAAGTGATGAGACATTTGGAGAGGCGTGGACGGGATTCTCAAAGTTTCTTAGAAAATGCCCAAGCCATGGCTTAGCAAAGGGCAGAGATCTGACTAAGTTCTACTAAGGACTTACTAATGAGAGCATGACGTTAACCAATGCTAGTGCTGGAGGTGATCTTGACAACAAGACTCATGATGAGGTGCATTCCCTATTTCAGAGATTGGCAGCAAACCGAAGAAATTGGTATAACTCGAGAAGAGCTTTAGAAAAAAAAAGGTGAGACTTTTGGTGCAAATGCTGAATCCGAATGAGTACAGTGGATGCACAACTAGCCAATATAAATACACAAATGGCTACAACTGCCAAAGCAGTCTCATCCATGCTACTGAATCCTTAGCCGCCAGCAATGCTTGTCAGTTGTGAAGTGTGCCAAGAGAGTAACCATTCAGATCAATGCCGTCTTGTTCAACAAGATGTTGCAGTTGTCAATTATGTGGGCAACAATTGACAAAGGTTCAACCAATGGCAGCAATTTAACAATCAGAATAACTGGAGGCAAAATCAAGGAGGATGGAATCAGCAAGGCATTGGTCAAATTTCAAAAGATCAATGCAGGCTAATCCATCATTTGACGTCAGTTCTAATCCATTTCGATTTTTCTAATGTTTTTCAAATCAAAACATCAGGTTCTTCAAACCCGTTTTGATAAAACATTGAATCTTAAATGTTGTCGGGTGGAGCTCTACGACACAAGTGTCGTGGCCTAAACCCGGCGCTCTGTTCTTCGTGTTCTTCGCTTGATGTCTCATCCAATTATATTTAATTACAAGAAATAAAGGAAAAACAGCCTAATCTACCACGGTCGACCCTGTGGGTTTACAATTATTTGAAAATCGAATATCAAACAGATCACAACATTCATTATATGCAATTCAGATAAGAATTTCAAGCATGAAAAAACAGAAGAAAAATAAATAAATTAATTTTTCTATATCAGTGCCTCGATCTGGCTCTGATACCAATTGATGGGGATTTAATTCCAATGAAGAAATTTTCATTCTCCATGATCTTTCCAGGTTAATATAGAAAAATTAAATTAAATAAATTTAGTTAGATTTGCTCTCTAGAAAACAAGATGAGTTTGCAATTTAGAATTTAAATCCTAAACATGCATATTACGAATCTAAATACTTATAGGGGTTTGATCTCCAAAGATCATAAGCTTGCTCGCGCTTCTCTATGTTTAGATCTTGATATCAACCTTAATCTATTCAAATTCTAGGTTTGAATACTGATGTGGGTAATAGCTAACAAACTTGTTGAACTAGAAAAGAAGAAGAAAATAAAATATTGCAGAGAGAACTGCAGTAGGGAACGTGAATCATAATTATTTTCTTCTTATTCTCTTCTATTTATAGAATATATATGGACTAGTTAGGAATCCAATGAAATTTGGATTGGGCCTTCCTATTGGGCTTTTATTAATTAAATTGAGCTTCAATTTAATACAAGCCCAATATAATATTAATTTGCACTACTATAGAAATTATATCAACTTATCCGTCCAAATCCAAATTACAAATAATTTGGGCTTCTTTTTAATTAATTTATTTCTCATGTTTAAGATTCTAATATCCATTAATTAATTTAAGTCTGCTACTGGCTTTCATTATCAAGAGTTGTCCAGTTAAAAGCTTTAGCTATTATACTTTGGAATAAATTCTAACTAGGTCGGGCTTCTCTATGCAATAACAATCTAGCACCGCTAGATATTAATTACCACTGCCCAAAATATTTGGACTCTTGGGTTACGAAAATCACACACATTTTGATAAGTCAAAACAGTGCATAACCAATATTATATGCTCAATGTTATATACGAAGATTAAGAAATAAATAATCATCGTGATCTCGTCTTTCAGTAATCAGCAAGAAAAACTTATCTCAACGTGAATCCATTTAGTGCTATACCAAACTAGTATCATTTGTTTACTAAGGTTAGTTAATATTTGGACTGACACTGAAATCTTTCATGGTAGATCATCTAAGTCTATCTAGGTTTTGAAACTTAATTTTCTTCTGCAAGGCACCGACTGAGAGACATTTAGTGATGACCTGAAAACCATGCAGTCTACAATGCAGAAGACCTAGACTTGCTTGCTCGATTATAATCACATATTATATTTGCTTGGAATATAATCATCAGATTATAAAGGGAGAGCCATACAACAATAACATATCTTTACAAGAACCAGAGAAATGTAGTTCTTAGGTTTATTAATACGTAAGCAGCTCGTAAAATATAATTTCTAGTATACAACCCCAACATCAAGTGCTTTGGCAACAATGTAACCAAAGGGAACCAACATCAAAGTGTTCTTCAAGATCTTACTTGAGATCAGATTTGTATTCCGTCCAATCTATCATGTAAATCCATCCATATATTGTTCTTCAATGTAACAATTTGCTCACTTAGTTGGAACAACCTTCAATATTACCCCTCACCCAAAAGTATGAGTTAATTGATAGAATAAAGAAACAAGTAAGAGACGTAGTGTTGGTCATCTAAAAGCAAAGTAGATTCAATAATTACCAGATAATCCGTAGGTACTATAATGTTACGATTTTGCCGGCTAATAGCAACAACCCATCAAACAAGAAGTTATGTTCCTTGCACTCGAAAGCAAGAAGATTATAGTTAATCGATAGGTTTCTTGTACCCATATGCAAGAGAATAAAATTACTGGATTATTTGGTGTTACCAGATAATGGATGTAGGAGGATTTACTTCAAACCACATTAAAAATATGTATGTTGTTTACATTCTGCAATTTACTTAAATATTATTGAACTGTCATCACTAAGAGCACACTACAAATTAATCATTCCATGTCATACAACTGGTTGATTTACACAACTAGTTGTGATTAATATTGACAAAGCGATAATCGAGTAAGTAAAAGTTTTCATAGCAAGCTAGTAGCTAGCCACCACATACCACACAAAGATAGTAATATGTCCAACTGGTAAGCTTTTAGATGTTAATGGCTTAGCTAACTGTCAATCACACTCGATAAGCCAACAACTTGGACAAGTTATAAGCTAACTGTCTTACCCAGCATATAGTAGTCATCCAGACTCAGATGTAAATCTAGTTTTCCAAGCTTATATATAGGCATAAAGCAAGGAAAAGTTTTATTTAGGTGTAATCTCCTTCTTTTACACAAGTAGTTACTTGCTGGGGAGCAACAAACGTATTCCAAGAAATGTCCACATCTTTGAAGAAAAAATGAAAATTGTGGACATCTCATCGAATAAGCTAAAAGTTGGGGACACGAAACACAACTAATCATTCTCGTTTTATGCTAAAACAATGATGTTTCATGTGTTGAGGTGAAATATAAAATTCACCTCAGATTCCGGTAAGATGAATCAGTGATCTGTCACCTGATTTGTATAGCGAGGCATTTTATGGAATTTGCTAAAAGTTAGGGATATTTGATCAAAAATAAGAATTGAAGACAATTTCTTGAATATGATGGAAATTAGAGACACCAAACACAATTGTCCCTAAATACTAGGCATACAACAACATTGCGAATAATTGGAAATATAGCTCGCATGTCTGCTTTTGTTATTTAAAAAAAATTCTATCTATTATATTTGATACCTTGTTCTCCAAAATGCTATATGGAAACTATAAGAGTACAAATAAGGGCACCCGCAACGGGTGCCTAATTGTGTCGGACCGACAGTAGAGATTGTGGGTGGGGCATTGGGAGGAGGTTATTGGGCATGGAGATATAGGACAGGCCGTCACTTCTGGCAGACGCGCGGTTTATCCCGCACGCGGACATGCTACACTGCCCTGCTGACTGCTTTTTGATTATTTTTTTTTATTTTTTTTACCGTTGTTTTTAATTTTACTTTTTTTTGTTTTTTTACCATTTTCCACGGTCTTTTTCCAAAAAAATTATATAACTGTTGGGGATCTATTTCCCCTAATTATAAATACCCATATTTTCTCATTTCTCATTTCTCATCTCCATTTTTTCAATTCTCATTGAAATATTTCCATTTTTCTTCCTAATTCTTTTGTTTCTCTCTTCAAGTTCTTCACATAACTTTCCTAAATCTATGGATTCTCACATATTTGAGATTTGATTATTTGTTCGACAACGCATCCAACAATCAATCCAACGAGAATTCATCCGCGGATGAGGAACCTGTATGGGAGTTGATGGGGGAGCTCGCCGAGACGATGCAACATTACATAACAATGAAGGCAGCAGCATTACCGAAGCTTCGTGTGCCGATGACATACGTGCATTGGGAGTGTGAAAATGTCGCACGATGTTTTGTCGAGGATTGTTTATCCGACGAGCCACGATGGGGTGAAACTATCTTTCGTCGCCAGTTTTGTATGTGCAGATTATTGTTTATGCGCATAGCTGACACACTGGTGGCACATGATTAGTATTTCCATCAGCACCCAGACGCAGCCAATCGCGATGCTCGACGCAAAATAAGTGCACTACGGCGATACGGCGTGTCACGTATGGGAGCGCCCGAATCTATTCGACGAGTACATGCATGTCGCCAACACAAATGGATGGGAGTGCAGCAGCCGATTTTGTCGCTGGGTCATCGAAGCATTCCGCGATACATGTTTGAGAAAGCCAACTGTGCATGACGCCTAACAGTTGATGAATATGCACGAGAGGCGTCGCGACTCTCCCGTAATGGTAGGTCACATCGACTGTATGTAATGGGAAAGAAAAAAATGTCCTACAGCATGGAGAGAGGCCTACACTAGTTGATACAAGGGTTCACACCTAAAGATCGTCCTTGAAGTAGATGCTGACCAGAATTTATAGATCTGGCATGCATTCTTTGGAGTTTTCTGCTCCAACAATGACATCAACATCTTGAACCATTCACATATTTTCAACGACATATGCGCTAGAAGGGCACCAACTATCACATTCACGACAAATCATCGACTCTATAATATGGGCTACTATTTTACCAATGGCATTTGTCTAAAGTGGCTGGTGTTCGCAAAATCGATAACATGTCTGACTGTGCCAAAGAGAGCACTATTTGCATAAAGGCAAGAGGCAACGCTGAAGGACGTTGAACGTGATTTCAGTGTACTCCGATCACGTTGGACGATCGTCTAAGATTTGTTGCATATGTGATGCAAATAATGC
This sequence comes from Monilaria moniliformis, assembly GCA_034509125.1. Lineage (NCBI taxonomy): Eukaryota > Viridiplantae > Streptophyta > Magnoliopsida > Caryophyllales > Aizoaceae > Monilaria > Monilaria moniliformis. The sequence continues at coordinate 12,214 of JAYDZE010490556.1, forward strand.
ATCATTGACATCATGCATGCATGTATTATCCTACATAACATGGTAATCGAGGATAAAGGAGATGGCGTAACTAATTTCGCCGATGAAAATGCAACAGACGTCTCTAGCTCGGTAACCTCCTGCAACAACCCATCTCAATGTGCAACGCCTCTCTTTTAAGATTTTCAACATCAACGCGTTGCTATTTACAAAGAGCAACTTTACAGCCAACTGCAACAGGATCTCATCAAAGATATTTGGGCTCGATCCCTCAATGGATGAGTATTTTTTAATTTTAATTATTTAATTTTTTATTTCGATTATGTACACTTTTTTAAGTTTTAATTATGTTATTTTTCTATTTCAATTATATAATTTTTTATTTTAATTATGTTATTTTTAAAATTTTAATCATTTATTTTAATTTTCAATATATTGCAATTTGAATAAATATATTAAGTTGAAGATTAATATAAAGTAGAATTAAAAAAAATAAAGAATGAATTAAAAAAGTAAGTGGTGGGATCAGGAATAGTTAATGTATTGTATGGTTTGTGGATTGATTGTAATTAATGTTTGTTGTAAAATATAAATAGCTAAAATATGATATGGTTTGTGACTAGCCACTATAAATACCCTAATGAGATATTTTTGTCATTTAACTAATTTTCGATCCTCTTATTATTAATACTAATGTAGATAATCAAAAATCCCCTATTATACCCTTATCCAAGATAGGAATAAATTTTAATTCAAATATTTTTATAAATACAAAAAGAACTGTTCCATAAACATATTAGACTAATTATGGTGATTTAATAACTTAAAATAAAGCGATTAAATTAGCTTAATTAATATGATATATTTATGGAATAAAATTTCTTATGGAAAGATTCGAATTGTAATTTATTCTTATTTTGACTAAGGATATAATAGGGATTTATAATTCTCTACATTTGTATTAATAGTAAATGAATCATAGAATAGTTAAATGACAAAAATATAATATTATAAGTACGCTTATTATATGCATTTAACATTACCCTATTCAATATTAATCCGGAAGGCCATGCTTGTTTCCGATAATTAGAAAACATAACTATAGCCAAATTAATATTTTACCTTCATTTTTTCACTGTGAAATTGTCTCATGTGATCCTTAAAATTTCTTCAACGACCAAAATGACTAACAAAAGTTAAAAAAATTTTAAAATACACACAACGGAATATTATTATCGATGACATGATACAACAAGGAACTTTATTTCCCGGACGCCATTCACTACAGTTGTGTAACTTTGTCGTATTAGCTGCAATTAGGGAGAAAAAGAGGCAAGTTATTTTTTTATTTCTTAAAAAAAAAAAAGTAAAACAAGGAGACAAACAAAGATGGAGGAGATTTTATGTTTACCACAAAAATCATACTTTTTTATGTAAAACAATGAGTTTTTGTTATAAGTATATTTTATATGTATTATAATAATAATACTTCTTTTAATAACAATATCATACATAAATGGTATACAAAAATCAATGATTCAAATTGGATTCTAATTGAGCGAGAACAATTCTCTTTTTGATTAATCTCATGCGATTAAAATTAACGAGTAATGACGGAATGATTACAGCTCTGTAAAGAAACTAAATGACTTTTCAAGAGAAGAAGAAAAGACTACTAAAGAAATAGAAGAAAAGAAAATGGAGTTTAAGACCTAAATAGTATAATACGTAGCACATATACACCCATTCACACAAATTACATGAAACTGAGTCATTAGGATGAAATAAAATAATGCATGATATTCTTATAAGTTTCGATAATCATTTTCAAATTACATGTAGTAGTAAAAAAGAATTATATTTATATTTATACTAAGACTCACAAAATTAAAATAAGTATAATAAAATGTCTCGTTTTCTAGGCACATTTTGTGTTACATATGACAAAATATTTCAACCTGAAATCAACAGAAAAATAAATATAAAAGCCAATATCATATGTAAGCAATATTTCTTTTCTTTTCTTTCAAATAATTTTTTTTTAGCAGATCTTTCTTTGAAGCCTTTTTAATAGATCTGACTTTTACTATTGTTAAAAAATTAGACTTTCTTGAAATAACAATCCCCAAAAACAAAGTTCTACAATTCGGATCTTAATTCGAAATGAAAATACTATACGCTAAGTACAATTTTGCCATGAGAATTACATAGAACTCTTTTTTTTTTAGTTCAGAACTCTAATAGCAAACATATATATACTCAATCTCGCGCTTATTTTACTGTTCACGAAAACATATTAATTTGCTATTCTGATTCAGAAAGAAGGATAACTCCACAGCCTTTCATCTATCGAGTAATTCTCCGGCGAGTCGCCCCCGTCAGCGGCGGCAGTTTTCATCCGCGGGGGGCTGACGAGCATGCCCTCCGCCATGTCCACCAGCAGTTTCGGCATGTCGAATAGCGCTTCCTCATCAATAAATTCATGCACATGCGCGCTCGATGGTGAAGCTTCATTTTGCTCAGGCCGCGGTGGGTCGTCGCGGCCGGCTTCCGGCGGAGCTACAGTAGCCGCTGCATTGGCCACCGCCTCACGTATGTCGGCCGCAGAGAGAGAAGCCGGCGGAGGACATGACGGAGAGAAAGCGGGGAAGTTTATGACAGCTTGGGTGCCTTTGAGCGCCAGCGCCGCCACGTCATAGGCAACGGCCGCCATTTCCGCTGTGGCGTACGTCCCCAGCCATATCCGCGTGGTTTTCCGCGGCTCCCGGATCTCCGACACCCATTTCCCGCTCCGGCACCGGACGCCGCGGTAGACGGAATGCCGCCCGGGCCGCGGCGGGTTAGTGGCAGCGGAGTGCGTCGATGGCTTTTCCTTTTTAGAAGGTTTTGATGAAAGTGCATTGGATTGTTTTAATGAAGAACCTTGGTTTTTGTTGATCACGTTTCCATCACCCATGCATTCCATTTCTGGAGAGAGAGAGAAGAAAAATTGATTAATGGTTTGACAAAATCATTTGGGCTTCCTAATTTGGATATGTATCTACTAAAAGGAGCCAGCTGCACGATGCTTAATTAAGATTTTGGAGGACTGAGATCGGATTCGTAATCTTTTATTATGTACTATATCTAATTGACGGTGTACATAGCATAGGTGATGTGAAGGATGATATGGATGGTAGAGATTAGGCAAGTGATTAATAGTGATTAATCATTACTATAAATTAATTAATACCAATATATGCATTTACGGGCCACACATCATAATCACTCACTCCCAAATCAAAGCCTATGGTTAAAGAAGCTTCCCTATTTTTTGATTTGTTATGGGAATAAGTGTTGAGTCACTATTAACCTTCATATTTTGTTTATTGTATATATATATATAGGGGAGTAATCAAATAAGAACTCACATCTTTCATTAGAACTAAGAACTAATTGTAACCGTTGATTTTGAGGATCGGATGGATGATATTTTACCACGTGTAATATTAAAAAATTAAATCGAAAAAATCATTAAATTTGATTTTTAATTAAAATAAGGGCAATTAAGTAATTTTTTAATTATACACGTTTTCAGCATCC
>JAYDZE010490667.1:0-15773 GCA_034509125.1 Monilaria moniliformis
AGACACACACATACAATTTCTATAATTTGCAAACTAAAATATGTAAGAACTATTTTAACTTTTAATATTAATTAAATCGTGTAATTTTATAAATATAAAATTGAAGCTTTAAAAAAATGATAAAATGATAAGAAATGAGTTGTGGCTGATTTGGTGCTGAAATTTTGGGGTTGGGATAATGGTGTTGTGCCTGAAAAGTAAAATATTAACGTGACGACTGAAATTTGAGTTGTGCCTGATTTTTTTGAGGATGGGGTAAGTATGCCATAAAAATGGATAGATAGAGCATATTGTGGATGAATAGTCGTATACACCCTTGGTGTAGGTAGCTCTAGGGTTTTGGGTAGGAAAAGACCGCCCACGATTCTCAGAAAGTGGTGTCAGACCACCCCCCACGATCGTATCCGTTCAAAATGGCGGGAAACCTATCCCATCCATGGACCATAAAAATAAAAATAGCAATAAAAAATAATCAAGCAGATAACCTTCAGACGGACACTTTGCAGTGCAAAAAAGCCCCTTTCCCGTCCAAATTTTCCGGTTGAATTCAAAATGGCACCCAAACGGAAACAGACAACCCCCGAAGAAGACGCCGCCGCCGCCCCGCTTGTCCGGAGGTCCACCCGCCTCTCCAGCGCCGCCGTCGCTCCACCCGCTGCCGACCCAGAGCCACCCAAGAAGAAGCAAACGAAAACCAAAACCAAAACCAAAACCAAAACCAAGACTTCCGGCGAGGAAGAAGGTGGAGCTGAAGCCGAGGCGGCGGCGGCGGTGGAGGAAGCGGAAAGCGTGAAGACTATCGTGATAGAGCACTGCAAGCAGTGCAGCCAGTTCACGAGGAGGGCGATTCAGGTAAAGGATGTGCTGGAGAAGGACGTCGCCGGAGTCAATGTGGTGGTCAACCGGGAGAAGCCGAGGAGGGGCTGCTTCGAGATTCGCGAGGAAGGCGGAGAGGTTTTCGTGAGCTTGCTGGATATGAAGAGGCCCTTTCCGCCGCTCAGGGCCCTCGACATGGACAAGCTCATCTCCGACATCGTTCACAAGATCCAGTGATTGTCTCAGGTCTCGATTCTTCGATCATATTGGTTAGGTTCTTTTTTTTTTTTGGGGGGGGGGGGTCCGGGGGTTAGGCTCGATGGTTTTTGAAAGGTCTAGTTTTGGGGAGTTACTATCTAGATATGCTGTACTAAATTGATGGGTGCTGTATGCTCTGCTTGCAAAACTTTTCTTTTTGGGTAATGTCCTGCATCTTGCTTGGATGAATTGTAGTTTGATCAATGCAAGTGATTCCAAATTTCTAACATGTCCAATTCCACAAATATTAGGAGTAAGCGTTACAGAACCATTTGCTCGAGTCAGTACAATCTTGAAATCTAGAACCATTTTCTTCAAGTCACCCAAAGTTGAAGGGATGCTGTTTTTGAAATCTTATTGTAGAAATCCCTTGATCTTGCTTTCCATTATGTGTAACATTCAACTGTTTAATGAATTTGGACAGGGTTTTGAATTCCTAGTTGGGTTAGATCCTAAATCCTGACATCTTAGATGGACCAAAATTGCATTTTGAGAGTAAATATGCTTGGAAAAGTCTTGTCTAGTGTTCTAACAGGTTGTTTTCTTATTGTTTTTTATTTATTTGCCGTGTGCTTCTTTCTTACTCTTCTCATCATTTGCGGTTGAGGGAGATCATTACCAACAAAATTGAATTTGTGCTTTTCAATCTCTGTAGACTTCCTTTTGTATATAGCTATGGAGCAACAAATTTGGAATAGTTTCCTGACAACAACTTTTATGGCAAAATTTTCAATTGGGGGCAATCCACAAAAAAAGGTTCTCGAAATGGGAACTTTTTTTTTTTTTAGTTCCATGAAGGGGAAAGACGCATTCCCGGAATGCGTCACTTCAGTGAAGACGCATTAGGAGAATGCGTCTTTCACTTAAGCCACACGACGACGCCGTTTTGTCTCCGAAGTGGAGATGCATGACCACGTTGACAAAATTCGCATTTATGCCTCTTCTGATTCATTCTCTCTCTCTCTGTCTCTCAAACTCAGCCTGCATGCACGCATATAAATCCGTCAAAGATTTTTCCAATATTGCTTGCTTCATCATTGCACACACATTGTCTCTTTCTCTCTCCTCTCTCTTCACTGAAAGGACACTGTCTCTTCTCTCTCCTCTCTGATGAGACTTTCCCCTCTATTCACTTTCCCAAAAGTACACTGTCCCTTTCTCTCTCCTCTCTCTCATTTCGCCATCACATTTCACATCATATATCAAAAGAGTTGCAATGCACAGTGCTAATTTTCTCTCTCTCTGCAGCATAAAGAGAGTAATGCACAATGCTAATTCTCTCTCTCTCTCTCTGCAGCATAAATAAGGTACATTTATTATTTTCATGTAAACCACCCTACTACTAACCTCTGCCTATCTCTCTCATAGAGCCCATTTTTTTGGCCTGCTTTTGGGAGACGCATGAGCTTCATGCGTCTCCACTCCGGAGACAAAACGGCGTCGTCGTGTGGCTTAAGTGAAAGACGCATTCTCCTAATGCGTCTTCACTTAAGTGAAGACGCATTCAGGGAATGCGTCTTTCCCCTTTATGGAACTAAAAAAAAAAGTTCCCATTTCGGGAACCTTTTTTGTGGATTGCCCCCAATTGAGAATTTTGCCCAACTTTTATGCTATTTTCTGATCACTTTAGATGATTAAATCCATCACTATAGGTAGCATTAGAAATCTATTATGAAGAGCTTGTGGACGACTAGTGCCAAATTCTAAAAACATTAAAAACTCAAAGTTGGTTCAAAACAAAATTTAGGCATAGTTCGTATTATAGACAATTAATCCTATTTCCAATAACTTCAAATATAAATGGATTTCGAAATCTATGTTTGATACAAGATATAGAATTATAAAGGTGATAGACATGTTACCACCTTTTTCTCTGCGGGTATATTAGAAGGTTTGATGGGTCATTTACCCAAATCCAAATACTATACAATACCAACAAAATTACAAACATGTTATTGCATATAGGCTGGAATAGTCTGATCTTCATCAGTCAAATGACTACTCAAGTTTTTGTCCCCGTTTTGAAGATCTCGTCTCCACCAAGTTTTTTGCACTTTGTATGGATCTTCTTGCCATTTTTTTCCTTTAATTCCGAATCTGGTGAAAAAAATGAGAGCCTTGGTCACTCCTTTCATGTCATGAATTCCTGCACCAAAAAATAGTGAGTCCGACTAAAACAACACAAATCACATCAAATTCTAAGGATTATTGTGTACATGTCGATTTAGCAGTAGAGTGGTTAATGTTTGACGTTAAAAGACTTAAATTTGAGTAAACTAATATTGAATTAGTTCTTGGTGGTTCTAAACTTCTAATATGATGCTCTTTGCAAATTAAAATTTTCTACATAAAATATGAGATGTAATGTATATTTTGAAATAAAGAATCCATTTTTTTGTTTGAAGTTCTTAAATAGGTTGAGTGGGTATCCTTTCAAAACACTCAATATCATATTCTCAGCTTCAGACTTCATCCCAAAATTCTAATATTTGGAAGTTGATGCGTCTTGTGAGGGTGCTTGTAAGTGATTCTTGGTTTTATTACAATGAACCATTTAGTTGGACTCAAACTTTTACGATTGTCGCAAAATATTAAATATAAATATCCAATATTTACAAAACTAGAATGGAATCAGACCAAAAATGTGAATTCTGGAGTCACGTCAATACAATAATTATTTTTTCTAGTGACTCTTGAAGTTTTAGAAATTAATTTGCAACGCTTCTAAGAAGAAGAATAATAAAACTGAAAATTCATTTGTTTTCCCAATCATCAGTTTCATTCTGCAGTGGTGGTGATGTTCCTGTACATTGGACTATTGGAGGCTGTAAAACAATTGATTTCCCTGATTTTACATACAAATAGTGCAAAATAGAGACAATTGAACACCCTAATCAAATAAATAATTGGAACTTAAATAAAAGTTAGGTGTATTACTTATGAATTATTGTAGATCTGAATATAATATCCAAATAAGGAGTTGCAACTTGCAACGATAATCATCCAAAACACATACAAAAGAGGTTTCCGCCATAGCAATGAGAAGTTTTGTAATTCTCCTTCACAATTTTGATGCATGCATCCTTGCAAGCGTCTTCGCTACATGGATGGATATCAATGGTTATGAATCCGTCAACTTGTAGCGGAGACGTCGTCACCAACATCATCAACGTTGCAATAACGACCACCACCTCCACTTTCATTCTGCCACTTTGATTTCAGAAGTAGAATTCTGCTGTTATCATGCTTATTTATAGATGCCCAGATTCCATAACTGTTTGACTCAAATTCCAAATTCGACAAATATTGGGATATCAACAATCACGGTTTGATTACCAAGAATTTATGAGATTATGTTTCATTCAGAAACGTTGACCAAGATTTACATGAATTGAGGTGCTCATCATCATCTGCACCACTTTTTTGGTATGCTACATAAATGCTAGCTACTTTTGCATCACCCTTCATTTTTTATTTTTTATTTTGAATTTGAGTTTTTGGTTTTGTTGCTTTTATTTAATGATATCACTATTGTGCTATAAAAGTATTGACGAAGAAACGCAACGCAGCCCAATTGGTAAAACGCATCCCCTCCAACAAATAAGCCGGAGTTTGAGTCATCTTAAGTACGTGAATGTGGTGTGTATTGTAACTCAAGAAAAACCCTTGAAAGAAATTATGCCATAAAAGTATTCGTAGTTTCTTATTTCAATTTTTGTTAGTGAATATTTGTCAATTAAATGAATTTATATCATATTTAATTAATAAATTTTATAATAAGTATTATAAATAATTAATTTATATGTGGAATGCAAATTTTACACCATATAAAGGGTATGTGAAATATTGGCATGAAAATGGTGTAATTAGGTTACAAAATCAACGTAATAGAATTGAATGTAGAAGGCCAAATGTGCAGAAGAAAAATGTAGACACGAGGTCGGAAATTATGCCGAAATTATTACTATTACATTTGACTTCAAATTTTCAACTCCATTGAGCTTCTTTTATTTTAATAAAAAAAGGCGAAATAAAAAGCTTAATCAACTCATAGTGTGAGTGAGACAATAGCTTAACGTATAGTAGGAGTTTTATCGGTCGACAATTTTGTGCAATGAGCAAAAAGTATGCGCAATATATAAATGATTGTGGGAAAGTTTATTGACAAGGATTAGGATAATCCACTCTTATACCAATAAACTTGGCTTGGGTAACGATTACTCAATTATTAAGAATAAACTCCACTTTTTGTACACTACCATACTAACCACAAAAACATATAAAAATATAAATTCCAATTCATTTTTATTGGAAAATTGGAGCCTAGAAAAAAAAAACAAGGAAATTTGTAACTCTTAAACCCTAAACCCTGGACCAAACAATTTCCCCAAATTCAGAAAATGCATTTCGCCACAATTTTTCTCCACACTCATTCGAAATCGCTCCACCACAGGCTCACATTTCTCCGCCGTATGGGCGGCGGCCCTCGGACGTTTCCCGGCGGGATTAACAAGTGGCAATGGAAGCGCTTGCACGAGAAGAAAGCCCGAGAGAAAGAGAAACGTCTTCTCGAACAAGAGAAGCAGCTCTATCAGGCTAGAGTCCGCTCCGAAATCCGGGCCAAAGTCGCCGCTTCTGAAAACCCCGGTTTCCGGCCCGAAAAGCCCGACCAAAATCAGCCCAATTACGGCCCCATGACTCCCGAGGAGCACATCAAGGCTCTAGCTGATCGGTTCATGAAGGAAGGCGCAGAGGATTTATGGAACGAGAACGACGGCCCGTTGAAAGTTCCAGTGAACAAGACGGGGAAAAACAGATTCTTAGGCGACCCTATTGATTTGAAGAAATTGATTGCGGAGAGGTCGAGCTCTAATGGCGGTGAGAAGATTCAAAAGAGCGATCTTTTGGGAAATATCGGTGTCAGTGTTGCTAAACCGAGGCGGTTTTCTACTTACGCCAGGTGGGGCGATAGTTTGATTGGTGGTTTTGGAAATGAGCAATTTGGGAAGATGTCTAATGGATTAAATTTAGTTGGAAATTGTAGGCTTGGGGGTTTGATGGGAGTGAGCGATTTGTTGAATTCGAACTGTTACTATTCTGTAGATGCTGCGCATACGAAGAAAAGGAGTTTGAGTTTTGTAAGAAATAGCGAAAAGTCTGTAGTTAAAAAAGATGGCTTGGATCCCAAAAGGCCGAAGTGGCCTAGGTTTCGAGGGAGGGGAGTGAATTCGGATGATGATGACAGTGATGGCTATGACAATGATGATGATGATGATGATGTCGAAATGGGAAGTGGCAAGAAGATTTTGGGCAGTAGTGCGGCATTGGGGAAGTATGATATGAAGAGAACCAAACGTGTGCCGTTGGAATTATTGGAAGATGAGATTGATATACCGCAGGAGGTTGAGATGATTAGGGAGGAGATGAGACAGTGGAAGAGCATGCAGGAAGAGGGAAAAGATGAAGAGGAATCACTACTAAGTACAAAAAGGTTGGAGGAGTATCATTTGTGAAATATAGAATCTTGTAATTCCTATTGTGGTAGATGTCTATTGCTTTAATTGATTGGAAATGATAGATGTGGATTGATCCCTTTTCAGGTTCGACAAGTGTGATGTATCTCCATTGACTGTGAAAGCACTTGCTGAGGCTGGTTATGTGCAGATGACCACGGTGCAAGAGGCGACCCTCTCTGCCTGCCTTGAAGGTTGCAGTCACATCTACCCTTTCGATATGGTTCTATAAAAGGAATGCATAGCTTTTAAGTCAACTTGTTTCTTCAGATCTTAGTCATTTAGTTCTTGCTTGCTAATTTAGAGCTTTGTTATTTTGTCCGCTCTTCAAATATTAGATTATGGTGAACTCCTCTATTTATTGAGCAATATCACAAACTCTATCTTGAAAGAAATATTAGATCTATAATTTAGTTTTCTGATTAGGCATAAATGGTTAACATCATGTGCATTGCTGCAGTGACTCTGCTGGTTGTTGATACTGTCTTGGTTTTAGGAAACATGCCGAATTTGGATTGCATTCAGGCAATCAGTTGCAAGATTAGGATATTGGTTTCTCAGATAACTAGATTTTAATAGAGAAAATGATGCAAAAGGAATCCTTGAATCTTTTTCTTCTTTTCTTTTGTATGTATAATTTTGGGCTCTGTGATGCTTTTCTTTCGTTATTCGGTTTTGTTGCAGGTTCTCAGATATTATGTTGGTGTTCATTACAACTGTTTTCATGATTTCTTAGGAGAAAAATATAATAGACCTCTTTCTTCAGTTCAAAATTAAAGTCTTTACTCGTTTCTGATTATCAGAGAGAAAATGACTGCTCTTGTTACAGGTAATGATGCTTTAGTCAAAGCTAGGGCTGGCACAGGCAAGAGTATTGCTTTTTTGGTATATCCCTACACTTTCCGTTTTTTATTTTGTTCTTGGCTTCATTTGTTTATCTTGCTCATTCTTTTGCTAAACATATACAGCTTCCTGCTATTGAAACAGTTTTGAAGGCGTCAAGTAAGAGCACTAATCAGCGGGTGCCACCCATATATGTTCTTGTTCTTTGCCCCGCCAGAGAACTTGCAAGTCAGATAGCCGCTGAAGCAAATGTACTCCTAAAGCACCACGGTGGCTTAGGTGTGCTAACTTTAGTTGGAGGGACACGCTTTAAAGATGATCAGAGACGCCTTGAATCAGATCCATGCCACGTATGCATACAATTTCAATTTTTTCCAAAACTATAGATGGATATCACTATTGTTTTCTGATCTTTGTATGGAGTATTGATGATCGCAGATACTCGTTGCAACTCCTGGTAGATTGCTGGATCACATCGAGAACAAGTCTGCCATCTCAGTGCGCTTGATGGGACTACAGATGCTTGTACTTGATGAAGCGGACCGCTTGCTTGACCTGGGGTTTCGTAAGGATATTGAGAAAATAGTTGATTGTTTGCCTCGCAAGAGGCAGACATTACTCTTTTCAACTACAGTCCCAAAGGAGGTTTGAATTTTGAGCTTGCATCTTATATATTGTTCAGTAGAGATCTAGTGTCGGAGATATAATCTGCTATTGCTTACGATGTCCCCATTTCACAACCTTAGGTCCGTCGAATATCTCAGCTTGTTCTGAAAAGGGAACATGCTTATATAAATACCCTGGGGCTTGAATCTGTGGAGACAAATGCAAAGGTATGTTTTTGTGATTGGTGTTGGCCCATTTTGTCTCCATGAGACCCTGCTCCTTCGTTCCTCTTTATCCTGTCCTGGTCTTCTCATTATATGTAGTTTTCCAGAAGACGAGCATGGTGACCTATGACTTCTTAAGCAGGTTAAGCAATTATATCTTGTTGCACACCACGACCAGCATATTCAGATAGTACACCATCTGTTGAAAAGCCATATATCTCAAGTGCCTGAGTACAAAGTAGGTTGCTGCTGCTTTTGTAGTAGGAATACTTAGAAACACTCCGTTCCAATTCTTATGGATTTTTTTATTTTTTTTTACTCATTAGGTTATTGTTTTCTGTGCAACTGCAATGATGACATCACTCATGTTCTCCCTTTTGCGGGAGATGAAACTGAATGCAAAAGAGCTACACTACAGAAAGCCTCCGCTCTATCGTGCTCGGGTCTCTGAAGAATTCAAGGAAGCCAAACAAGCCATTCTGGTTACTTCTGATGTCTCTGCACGAGGGTTGAACTATCCTGATGTTACACTAGTTGTTCAGGTGACGAGTAATTGCATTTCGGTATCTACTCATTCATGATTTCTAGCTCTTTAACATAGAATGCATCCTATCTAGTTAGTTATTTTTTTAGATTTGCTGCTGTTGAAAGGGTATTACCAATATACTCATTTTTTCTTTTTGGTTGCCTTCTATCGATTTCGTCAATCTTCTCTATTCTTGCAAGGCTTTTATTTAATCCTATTAGTATTCTTTTAAATTGCTTTTCTAATGTTCCTTCTCTAGTGCTTCTCCCCTATAAACGCATTTTATTCCATATTATGTTGAAAAATCTGAATCTGGTACATGCAGGTTGGCATTCCTCCAGATCGAGGGCAATATATTCATAGACTCGGAAGAACAGGGCGACAAGGGAAAGATGGTGAAGGATGCCTATTGCTTGCGCCATGGGAACAATACTTCTTAGATGATATACAGGATCTTCCTCTCGAGAAACTCCCTTCACCAGAACTAAATCCAGATGTGATGCAGAAGGTATGGGACCTCTTCTCCATAATTGGTCAAATTTCCCTTTTTGCAAACCTAAGCAAACAAAATAGATAATAAATCTAGAGGAGTTTGGAGGTATAGTGCGTGTTAATCTAAATGTTATTAGACTATGAACAGGGAACCTTTGCTTGATTGGAGAACTTACTGAGACATTCTGGACATGGAGAAATCGTTTCCCAGCTGACCTTGTTTATCGAAAAACATATTTTTATACCCTATTTGTTCTCTGTTTCGGGCCTTCTCTCTGAAGTGCGTAGTGAGCCGATTGTACTATGGTTGGAACCCTCCCCCCAAGTTTATTCACGATGACAACTGTGTTACAGTTGGCTGTTGGCAAGAATAGATAATACCACCAAATTTTTTTGTCTTAAACTCTCAGCGGATGCATTTTCTTTTGTCATTTCCTGTTGGTAAAGATTTGCTTGTTGAACACAAATGCAGATACAAGAGAAAATGGACCAGATTGACACTAGTATCAAAGAAGCAGCTTATCATGCCTGGCTTGGTTATTACAACTCGATCAACACCATTGGCAGGGACAAAACAACACTGGTGGAGTTGGCGAACCAATTTGCAGCATCTATCGGTCTAGAGAAGCCACCTGCACTCTTCCGTAAAACTGCATTGAAGATGGGGTTGAAAGGCATCCCTGGCATTCAAATACGAAAGTAGCTCCTCACTTTTCCTTCAACCCTGTATATAATGTTCCTTGCATCTCTTCCCTTTGAAGAAATCTCTCCATTTCTGGTCTTCACAGCGAGGTCCTTTCTCTAACTCTTTTGGTGTGTACGATTTGTAACTAATCACAATATTTGAGATGTTAGAAACTAAAGGATGACACAGGTTTAGTTGGCATTCGAGATGTTGCATTTTTGTTTAATAGCATTCTTTCTAGTCGTATTGAAATAATATCTTTGCAGATGATGAGAGCCATAGTTTTATTTTTAGGATATATCTTATTTTGTTAGCTCGTATATTCATATTGGCATAGGTAGGATCTTTTTTTCACCAAATGACTAGTCATCTATTCAGTTTGTATGCTCGTGGAATTGGATACGTGGCGACTTTAGATAAACTGTATATTTTTATTTTTATTTTAAATAAAAAAATTGTTTGCGAAATGGATTGGTATTGACTTAAAAGTAATTTTTTACCTTTTAATTTTGTTGGTGCATTTTACATATACCATGTGACCATATAAGACGGAAATTTGGTTTTATTCCATATTTTAAAAGCAAATTAAACGTTCAAAGTTACGATGCAACTTTTGGAATTTAGGGAAAGGTTTTAGACTTTATTCTTTCCCAAAGTCAAAGATGATAGCTCAGAGTTGTATATGGCTTCGGCGATCAAACGAAAAATTTCACAAGATTATTAGTTCTTTTTCAAATAAAAGAAAATGCAAAGAATTAGTTTAATTCTTTAATGGTCGGGCATTTTGTTTATTTATGTATTTATTTATTTATTTATTCTAGAAAGAAGTTGTTGCAATTAGTGAGGTAGATAAAGGAAATTGTGTTATTGTCAAAAACAACAATAATAATAGTTTGGTGAAAGGGAAGTTTGAAACCGACCTTTATCTGAAAATTAATATTGTGTCATACAAGAAAAGTGAGTGACGTCGTTGCATGGGATTTCCACTTCAATTATGTATTTAATAAGCGGCCATCATATAATTAATTGGCCACATAATATTTTTGTTGACATTATTATTTCTCTATTATCAATGGCATGCTTCAAATTGTTTTCTACCTGTTTATATTTATTAAAATTTCAAGTGTTTGTCTGCTTCCATAACTACACGCGAGATAAATAATAATTTGGTTTTGATTTCCATTATTTAATTTATTTAAGTGAAGTGAATAGACTAATTGGCGATCACAAACCCTGATGTGATGTGGCAAAATTTCAAAACTCAAGTTTGCAAGCTTCACTCAATTTGGCTTAAAAGCAAAAAAGCATGTCAAATCCTTACAATGTTTTTGGATTTTATTAATTTAAACTTTTGAAATAAGCCCTAATTTTGTAATAAAATAAAATAAAATTAGAATACCTTCCTAATTTTGTTAATTGAGTAAAAATTGTGGTCAAATTATTATTTAGCAGGCCTCTTGTCGGCCGGTCGCATGTGCGGCCGGCCCTTTCCATTTTTTATGTTTCTAATTAATTCAATTTTATTGCTTATTAGATTCTAATTAAGATATTAATTACGAGTTTAATTAAAACCTTAATTAGGATTGAATTAAATCATATTTGATAATCAAAAACTTAATTAGCTCCTATATAACCTTTAATTAACTACTACTTCATAATAAATTATTAATTAATACTATTTGCGGACGGCCATACTATATTATCATTTTAATCAAAATTAGGTGACACGACAAACATGTGGCGATGAGAATAACCTCTATCTTTCTGAATGAATGTGCAAGTTAAAGTGTAAATAAAATAATAAGATTTATTATGTGAGCCTTATTGTTGCTTTTGTGTGCACGCGAAAGAGAAAATAGGAGCAATGTTTGTGTGTATTAAGCAAATGAGAGGAGCCCAGAAACCATCATCATAATTGATTTATGCAATCAAGATTTAATTTTCTTAACTTTTAATATCAACTTCTTGCTCTTTTCATTCAGTAATCTGATTTGTTTACTCCAAAAGCCTTGCTAATTCATTCCAAGCTACATTTTGGTTCTCAAATAATTTTTACGCAGATACATATAAAACTTGCTCAAAATGAAACTTATACTCCTTCTATCTACAAAAAATTGTCACATTGTGGATAACACGTGTTTTAATAAAATGATTGGTAGTGTGCCGAATATGATGAATTGTGTGGACTCTACTATTATAAATGAAAAGTAACAATTATAGACCGATCAAAAAGGAAATTGTGACAATTTTTTCATGGAGTACTTTATTTTACTAATTACACACTAATCTTGAGATTATTATATGGAGAGTGGGGGTTAATCAAGTTCTTTATGTGTCATTTTCATGTTTAGATTAATTAAATCACACGTTGACGCAAAACACAATCACAGTCCTGTAAAACAAATTGACAACTCTATACATTTGTAAAGAATAGGGAACTGATATCACCACAAGAATTCATTATAATACCATACAATTCATCACTTCAAGTGCGTATGTAAAATGAAATTAATATAGCATGTAAATGTATCTATCATGAGGCCTGGCATCTACCTAGCTAACTGAAGTATATATATAATATAACTAAATTACACAGTACATGGCATTAGATCCATATTAAAATTTCAATTTTATTTCAGAAATAAAACTAATAAAGTAGTTTCGAAAATGAAATCAAATGTGGCCAGCACAATTTATTAAAGAGACGGAACAGCCAAGAAATGAGACCATTTGAAGGTATAGTAACAAAATTAATCCTACTCATGAATGCCGTAAAGCATAAGAAATACCTCCAAATTTAATGTCAACAAGGAATTTGTATGTGGGAAGACCAGCTTGCATATTATATTTGGACATTCAATGCCCATAATAATTTATTATCAACACTTGTAAATCATGTGCATCACTACTCTGTCGGCACATGAGACTTTACTATTAACAATCAATTCTTATGTGTATTTTTACGAATATTAAATCTCATACGATCAAAAACGAATGATTCCCCTTGTTACAAGTCAAACTACCCCCAAATTCCAGCAATATGTCTTTCAAGATTTGGCACTCCATTATCCACGAAATGCCACTTCAAACCATGCATTCACATTAAATCTAAATTACTATTTTTTTTCATTTCATAATTTTACCAAACTAGTCATGATAATAATAATAATAAGCACAACAATGACATCATAGCAAAATTTATATGTAAATATAATAATAAGATCAGAAAGCAGCGGCATGTCATGCTAAAATTAAATTAATCTCAATGTACACAAAAGTAGAAATTAAGCTAATTCGTCAACCACCCACAAGCAAAATTTCAATTGTTGATTCATGAAAAGTGAGAAAGTGTTGTAATGCCCATTGATAATATTTTGTGTGACTATCTTTTTCTTGACTTCAAACACTAAACCAATTATACTTACAACTTCCATACTTATATCAATCATAAACAACTCAATTAGATTAAACTATTCAAGAAAAGTCATAACTGCAACATGGTCAATGGAAATGGCTGCAAATTGGAGCCCTCTAAAATCCAGAACCCATTCACACACAATCATGGGGGGCAATTTAGTCATTCCAGTTGAGATCACATGACCTATTTAAGCTCCTTGGTGCCATAACAACACATTTTCTTACATATCTCTCATTTTTCTCTTCTTCAATATTTTCATATATTATGAAAAACCATTCTTCCAAAACCCCATTTCTGCTGATCATTCTGATCTTCCTCGCCATCAGCCGCCTCTCCGACTGTCGCAAATTTCCGGCAAAATCAACGGTTGGAGATTCTTCATCGTCAAGATTTCTTTCAAAGTTTTCATGGCATTTGCCGGCAGCAGGTCCGACGAAATCGAGAAGCAAAGAAGATGAATCAATTTACGGCGTCTCGAATCGAAAAACACCGGGAGGGCCGAATCCTCTCCACAACTGATCTAAGTCGTTTTCTTGCAGCAGGACTTTATGTTCAGATAAGAAAGTTTTTGCAGAGATTAGTGTGTGTCTTTTGGCATTCATTGTTTTTGAGTTTCTTTCTTTCTTTGTTTATGTAGAAATGCGTAGATGATGTTCATATTATATTATATATTTTATGGTTTTGTAAACTAGAAGAAAAGTTGTGTTGGCT
The DNA here is from genome assembly GCA_034509125.1 of Monilaria moniliformis. Classification (NCBI taxonomy): domain Eukaryota; kingdom Viridiplantae; phylum Streptophyta; class Magnoliopsida; order Caryophyllales; family Aizoaceae; genus Monilaria; species Monilaria moniliformis. Next base: position 14,093 of record JAYDZE010490667.1, read on the forward strand.
TATTATAGCATGTATACAAGATATAGAGACTTGATTTCATTTGTTTTAATTATTCTTATCACACGAAATCAATATTTGATCATTCTTTTTCGTGTTATTGATTGATTTATTTCGTTTTGGGACAGCTCTTCAATTTTGGACGCTCATATAATTGAAAGAGTTTTAGATATAAGAGAAAATAAGGGTCTTAATTAATTTCTTGTTACGACAAGTGGTCAACTAACTTATCTTCTATTATCATATTATCAAAATTAATAAACTGTCAGTAGTATGAGATTCACTTGTTTTTTATTATATTTAAATTCACATTATTTCTTTACTTTGATACAACATGCATCAAATAAACAGTTTATTAATTTTGGTACGTTATATGAGGTTATTAAACATTTGGATTTGTGATTATAAGAGTTTCGAGTATCTTTGAGGGTTTTTGTATTTTATAATGATAATGGACAATAATAATTGGTGGGAGTGGGAAGAATAATTTAGCAAAACTAACACATCAAAGTACAATTTAGCTACCAATCATGTTGGTAGCAGTTGCAGGCACCGACTTATCATCAAATTAGAGAACTGAATCTGATGCAAAACAGGTCTTAAAATAATTGAATGCAATTAATTTTTAATTCTGGTTAGATAGTTATTAGGGGCCATAGTCTGAGCACGTCTGTGGATTTACAACATTCAATGTTTCTTGTTAAGTCAAATGGTTGCACATTATGATGGAATCTAGTTGGAGATCAAAATTAGGATAATAAACTATATATGTGGGTGTGGGTCAATAGCTTTGACTTGCATTAGGCTTCATCTCTGCCCTATTTATGACATAATTAAGTAATAAGCCTATTTATGAGAGAGTTCGTCAAGCTTGCTACAGTATTAAGAATTATACTTCAAAAAACAAAAATTTTGTTCGCTGTTGAATCCTTAATTCTCTATCTATTATCGAAACTTAGATTGGAGTTGATAGACCAAATGTTGTCTGACATCCAATTAAGTTCACTATACCAACGCTACGAAAATTACACTCGTCAATTTTCTAAACTAAATAAATTATAAATTGCACAAATCCATATGTTGGATATTTTAGTTTAATTGGGTTAACTGAAGAAACCAATCGTCATAATAATACTTTATATAAGTCCGGAGATGCGGAGCGCACGCTTATATGAATTTGTTATGATCTTAGGGGCGAAGCTCCTAAGGGACGGGGGTCTGGGGGCTGACCAAATTGATTTGATCTAAAAGTGTTGTTCACGACTTTTAGAGATTCCATATATTGTTTGTTCGTTTGTTGTTATCCTCCCATCCAGAATTTCCTACAAAGATTAAATCAATTTCCGTAAAGATGACGAACAATGATTCTGTAAGAGATATGACGAAGAACTTCGCAAAGTTGGACAAATTCGCTGGTTAAGACTTTCTTAGATGGCAAAAGAAGATGCATTTCATGTTTACTACACTCAAAGTAGTGTATGTTCTGAGTACCCCCATGCCTGAGTGTGTTGAAAACGAAACGCTGGAACAGACGAGGAGACGTTCGAAGTGGGAGAACGATGATTACATTTGCAGTGGCCACATTCTAAACGGTATGTCTGATTCCTTGTTTGATGTTTATCAAAATGTTGAGTCTGCAAAAGAATTGTGGGATTCCCTCGAAGCCAAATACATGGCAGAAGAT
>JAYDZE010490778.1:0-15772 GCA_034509125.1 Monilaria moniliformis
TAGTAGTCCGAATTCCCTTAGTTGTTGGGCTGGTCGGCACCGAACTGGTTGTGCCGACCTGGTTATGCCGAACTAATTGTTTGTGGGGTGGGCCGCATTATCATTGGGCCAGTCTTGCGAAATGGGCCGGACTTGCAGGGGATTGGGTTGCGTATCCTATGAGCTGCTATGGTAGAAGTGAAGCTCTTGAATAAATAAACAAAGGAGAAAGAGGATGAAGAACAGACTTGATTTGTGTTGTGTTGTAAGTTTTACCTTGTGATTCATGTTTCTGAGAGGCTATCCTTTTACTCATTAAATCTCCACATAAATTAACTCTTGACATATCAACACCATTTCATCCAAAACTTAGTGTCACATTAATTAAAATTCCATGTTAAATTAATTAGGTTCCCAGAAAAACTCGACGTGGTAAAATCATGACATATTCAAAAATTGGTGTATTATTGTACCAAATTTTGAATGTATATATAACTTATAAATTGTCTGAAAATCATTGTATTTAGATGTCAATAATCCATATAAATAAATTGAACTTACATATTTGAACGAACCATTTGGGATCTTAACTAACGAAAGAGTTGTTCCTCAATTAAAAAACTCAACCCTTAAGGGATAATTATAGCATTATTTACCAATTTCACATTTCAGAGTGGTTTAGTTAGATTTTAATGGTGATTGGAAATTTACGAGAACCTAATCATAATTAACAACTATAATATTATTCCCTCTAAAGAACAACTACAATATTATCATAATATTTACCCGATCATATTATTATAATTTTTACGCTCCCTATAAATGTTGAAATATATATTAATAGTCCTTTAATTAATAGATTTTTATGTTCATCAGTTACTCGTTGATGAAGGTTAAACGTATTTCAAATGATATCATGAATTCATAATGCTTGGCGGAAATAGAAACAAATAGCATATTCAAAAGTTATATTTGGCGGAAATAGAAACAAATCGTGTTATGTAATATTTTAAGAGTTTATAAGTTGTGAAAGTGTTTGGATAATTGAAATTACAAGCTATGGAGAAAGTTATGAATTAGATAGAGAAAATCATAGTTAGAAAGAGAAAATTGAAAAGAGATGAAATTGAAAATGTATATATTAAAAATAATAAACTATAGAGTTATTTTTGTAACATGATTTTTGCTTATAAAATTATAAAAAAATAAATTAGGATTGATGAACTAATTTTTGAAAGACCTTTTGCTTATAAGTTGGTAGAGCTTATTTTTACAGCTTATAAGTTTAGCCAATTACCCTCTTTGTCAGTTTAACAATTATGCCACTTAATAAAGCTACATTTCAACCATGTTAACTATTAAATTTTGTACAAAATTGTCAAATTCTTTTATATGATTAATTTCAAGAATCAAGATATGTAGAAAGATAAATCGAATATAAGTAAATAATTTAATGACGAAATCTGGATCTAATAGATAGATTATCATCTGCTAAGCATAAATTTCAAGCAGAAGCATAGCTTAGGAATAATAATAATAATACTTATGTAATAGGTTGTCCTTAAACTGTATATATTATATTTTACAATAGGATCCTTTCCTTTATATTTAATTTTATTGGGTTTGGGGGACCCATCTTTTTATCCAAAGGTCTCCATGGTTTGGATATTCCTAATAGACTTTGTAATCGGATCTTTGAAATTTTATTTGGTTCGAGTAGATCTAGAAAAAAGGTTAATTTATGCATTAAAACCTATATATAATATAAAGTAATTTACAACTAAACAGTGGCTAGTGAGCAGAATTTATATGTTTAGGCCGCTAATGGATACTCTCTGTTTTCACTAAGCAAATTATTCCGCTATTAACATAACTAGATTTGTACAATTACAACATCATGTCCAAGATGTAAAAAAGGCAGTATTTTCTCAATCTTACTTTTACGAAATATATACACTAATCTGAAAAAATTAAAATACACTAATACTGCTTTATCTGGTATATCAAGAGCCATAGGCTACTGAAAAATACCGAGTGTATATGTACCACCTGAAAATTTATACCATATATGATGAAAGAATGGTCTAATCCGGAGAATGTGATAGTTGCAGCCACCAAAAATATCATGCTTTTAGTTTGGGACAGAGACTGGAATTAGGACTCCCAATGGAGCCTGAAGGAAGAATTATATGATTAGCGACAAGAGACGTTGATATATATATGTATGTATGTATGTTAATCTGAGATAAATTCAAGAGACTTACAAAAATTTGCTAGACAAGATTGTTTAGATACCGGATCATCCTCAAACCGCGGTGGAATTTGTCCGTATATCATCTCACAACTCATGTCTTCAAAATCTACAATTAATATATAAAAATTATGATGTTATGCAATGTAATAACGACACATGAATAGAAAATATAGGGAGCTGACATACTTGGGTTCATGGTCAATGGAAGGCCAAACTCGTTGGTGAAAAAGTCTTGTGTTGGTATTTCACTTTCACACATGTTAACGCACATTCCTACGCAACCACTATTCTCCAAGTACCTTCATACCCTCACATGTCAATACCCTTACACTAGCACATACCCAATAATGTATCATATAATTAAATTTATCGTGTCGTACCTGCATTTCTTGATCTGGACTCCGCTTCTTTGCTTCACTCCGTTTACTTCTACCTCCACAACCTACTGAATTGCTAATATTTCAGAGATATAAATTGCACAAATTTCATATATAGTTGTGTTGATGTATGATGATTATACCAAAATTATGATTAACTAATTATGCTATCTATGTCAAAATTATCGCTAGTAAGGGCATATATATAGTACTTGTAAATACCAAGAGAGAGAAGAGTATATATGTACCTCAGAAGGGCCAACCAACCAGTGGAAGAAAGGCACCGTCAATGCCGCATTGAACTCTGCAGCCCATTTTGTCGGCGGAAACATTCTTCTAAACTGCCATACAAAATACAGACCATATTAACCATGCTACCTATTTTACTTTACTCCTTAGATGTGATTTATGATTCGTATCACCCATTCCTCATATATTTCAAAATTTACGTATCATAATTAAATTCGTTCAGGAGAGAAAACACCACAGGACGAACCCTTAATTTACGTATCATAATTAAATTCGTTCAAGAGAGGAGACAGCACACGACGAACCCTCGTATTATTTAAATCTAACCATTCCTCCACTCAAAAAATGTATCATTATTAAATTGTAGATAATCTAATTAAAAAGTATCATTTTATACAATAATATTTGAACTTTCCTACGATCGCTTCGACATATTCAAATTTACAAACGAATACCTGCACTATCAATATGGTTCAAGTTTTCGATGGCTAATGATTCAGTCAACACTCCCAACACAACAATGTTTCCATCCATTTTCTTTACTTATTCACATGTGTATTTTAAGCATGCTAAGAAGTATCAATTTACAGATTCATATAAGTTGAGGTACAATTATAAAAAAAAAAGATTAATTACTGAAGCATAAAATGATATTTTCTTGATCTAACAATAAGAAATGCAGTGATCGATTAAACATGAATTATTCCGTTCAGCACAGAATCTTTGTCCGTTTTTGTTTTAAAATTTGGTGGTACTTTGATTCCTAAATGGCTAAATCAAACGCAATCTCATATTAATTTCCACAAGATATAGATAAACAAGAGTCTACTAAACTAACTATTCCACGTTTTTCTACACACAGAGAGAGAGAGAGAGAGGATACTTGAGCAGGGGCGCCGGGAGGGAGCATGGAGAGGAGCACCTCTCTGACAACTTGCTGCTGCTGCTGCAAACGCGTCCTTCCCTCCATCACTCCTCTCGACACTTCCACAAACGACTCGTAATCACAGTCGAACAGCCCCTTCTCCTCCGCCGCTTTTCCGCCGCGGCGCCCGAACTTGTCCATCTTCCGCGAGAAGAGGCTCATGAACGCTCTCTCAAACAACCCGTCCCTGTACTTGGTCTTCTGCCCCATCGGTGCCGGCTGCCCCGACGCCTCCGCTATCCCACACCGCACTGCGCCACCGCCGTCACCGAGCAAATGCAATTTCCGCCATCTCTCCGACGAACATGGCAACGGGAATAACGACTTGGTCGCTGGCAAACTTGACACCAACATTTATTCCAGTTCGGCTTATCGTAAGATTCACAAATTAAAAAGGGGGGGGTTATTGAGTTGAAGAAAAAATGAATGGACGGATGGTATGGGCGTGTGGTGGTGTTGTGTAATCGGAAGAATGGTGGTGATACATGTGCCGCATCACCAGACTAAAATACTACAAATATGATGAAGGGCCATGAATATGTCTTTCCTTTTCTTTTGTTGACTATATACAGTATTCCGAGTTTAATTAAAGGAAAAATAATATATAAACCTTTCTCAAAATAATTATTGTTTCTTCTAGTTATTACATATCACAAATTTATGACGATATTGATAGGAAATGTAAGAGTTGACATATGGAAAACCCCTTTCCGAAATGCATTCTGCACGACACAATATGGTTATCAATCATCCACGACTCCTTTAATTTCAAGAGGCTGATCCAAATTGCAACATTTATGAGGCAGAGCCTGAATCAAGTAAAATGAAAAAGGAGCAGAATCATAGGTGGAGTTGCATAAGATTTATTCCGTAATCCTCAGGATCTGGATGGAACTGTTACAATATATCACTACTAAACAAAACCTCATTCAAACAGAAAACAATTAGGCTGAGTCAGCAGCTTCCACAGCCTTTGGTGCCTCAGCTGTTTTCAACTTCTCCAATGCCAGTACACGTTCGTCCAGTGACTTGTAAATGTTAGCCATCTATTGCAAAACAAATCAATTACAGCATACTCAAAATTCGAATCAATATCATTATTATCATGTTATCAACTAGTTCATTTCCACTCTCACTAATCTCTCTAGCTATTGCTCCATTTAGATCCATGTATCTAGAACCACCTCTCAGTTGACCTTAATATATTTCATCAGCAATTTTAATTTGATGCATTCAGCTGAGAAACTGATGCAGAAATATCTATGATGAATCTGAGTTGCAAATCCCTCTATTGTACATACCATGGATTCGATTAGGTCAATGTAGTACTATCAGATTTAGACATTAGAAACAAAGGAGATCCAACAGATGGGCTTCATCTGAATGACTTGTAGAGTTGTATAAGTGAGCTTTTTCTGAAAGACGAGAAATCCCTTCGACACATAATACATGGGCAACTGGTCGAGGAAACGCAACTGCTTAAGAGAAAACTTGACCAGAAAGGAAGGGAATAACCATGCTTACATGATACTAGTTATTATGACTTGTTGTTGCACCATATGTTACTCAATACAAAACGTTGATGAGAACTTACAATCCTAGTCGGCTATTAATTGGCAAAAAATTAGGTGCTTCTCAATCCACATGAAGGCATCCTTGACTTTGTAAACATAAATCTCAAAAGAAAACTTACAGTTTCCAACTCATAATTAATAGTCCCTGCTCATATTCTATAATAGTTTGTGAACCATAGCCACCTCTTTTCTACATATAGAAAGTTTTAAGCTAGATATTGGACAAAAAAGGACTTTAAATAAGTATTTTTCCAAGTGCTTCATATTGTTTCTCAACTTACTCAGCAAGAAAGAAGCAGCATGATGAAAGTTGAAACTCATGCAGTCATGCTGATCGAATTTACGAAAATACTGAATCTGTCATGTTCAATTCTAGGTCATAGGTTGTCATACTTGGAAAGAGGAGGAGGAGCAAGAAGAAGCGGGGAAAGCAGCTAAAGAGCTCTGTTCAGTTTGTTTGAAGCTTGTCAAGAAACAGAATGTCATAAGCTCTTTCTTGTAAAAAGAAATTATTTATCATCTTTTTAGTTTGCGTTATGCTGTAACATGCAACGACGAAGTAGGCACTTTGTGCCATTAAAAACAAGGCACAAGAACAGCCAAGGCTGGGCGTTTACTAACACCTGTACCTTAGGTTGGAAAGGAGGCAAGGGTTGTGGATCACAGGAAGGCACATGATGGTGTCCTATTATCAGAATCAGTTAAATATTAACCAACAACTGCATAATGCATATCAAGTAAAGAGACAGGATCAGAGTTGACAATTGAAGATATGAATGGCATCACTGCTTATTGATGTCAGGGGTTGATTTAATCTCTTGTTCTCCTATAGTGACAACATGAGAGCAGGCTAAATGGAGACAAGATTATTATTGATAGTGTTATGCATCTAGACTTTGTTTACTTTGGGTGATTAGTCTAGATATGAAAAGCTAAATAGGCTAATCCACCTAATACTTTAATGTACCAAACAGTAGTGTTATCATTCAAGGGTTGTTCGCACAAAGATGCATAGACTGAATGCTATTAGCACAAGCATCATAAACTTAGGCCTAGATTCAAGTGAGTGAGCGTCAACATCAAGGTAGCGACTCAAAAACAGACGGAACACTTAATAGAACTACTTTTCACTGCATCAAGGATGATAGAACTAGATATATATTTTTTATTTCAACTTCTAGTGGTTGTCAAGTGCATGGCAAATGATCAAAAAAGCATTTACACGAAACATGTAAAACCCCTTGTGGCACTTTCACATCCACCTTACTTGGCACCAATTATACACAGAACTATCTTGACTAAAGAATTTAAATATCATTCTCTCAACATTTCACAAAAGCAAAACGCAAAATATGATTCTATACAACACTTCTACTGTATCATTTCTGAACCATTTTTAACCTCTACAATATTCATCCACTACGTATGGCACTCTTGTCTCACCGGCTTGGACTGAATATCATCTTATTTTTCATCATGAGAAACTTAATTAATCTAGACGAATTTTTACAATATTCAATTCGAGATGGAACATATTACGTATAACAATTTGAGACCCACTAACCAATCTCATGAACAAGCAGTAACAAGAATAATAATAATTATAATAAAATAACAATCACTTTCAACACAAAAGCAGAAGAAGGGGCAAAAAGATGAACCTGTTGAGAGATGGCGTGGTGGGCAATTTTGTAATCCTTCTGGAGATAATAGAGACCGGCGGTGGATGCCAGCGCCGAGCCGGTAAAGAATGAAGCCAATCTAACCCGCAGCACGTAACCCATTTCTGTCCCCCCCGCCCTCCGATTTCACAGATCTCAACCGGGCAAATTCTTTACAGTCGCAGTATAATTGTTTGGTTAAAATGAAAAGGGAAATGAAGATGGCGATTAAACACTTGGGCCTTACTATCCGTGCGCATAAGGTCATAATTTGAAAATAAAATAAAATATTATTTGTATAAATGCATTAAGGTGTTTGAACCTTTTAAAAATATAAATTAATATATATAGTAGTATTATTGTTAACAATTTTATGGTACCATGCAAAAATGCCGATTGATCTATATAATCAAATTCATTCTTTAAAGTTTTCCAATCATATCCTTTGAATTGTGAGTCGATCACTATGCCCAAAAGTAATTAACTGACAAGAATTAGGTAACGTATAATTTGTATATGAAGATTTCTAGCGTGAATTTTAAGCCAAGATAATTGACATTGGAAATAAAAATATCAATACAAAAATAAATATATTGATAGATTTTATTATAATTCGATTTTTTTTATATTTACTTTGTCAAATTGTTTATTAATTCGAATATCAAATTACATATGAAATTAATAATTTGATTTTCCTTTATGAACAATTTTCGTCTTTCGTTCTAATTGGAGGAGACAAATGAGCAACCTTCTAAAAGCTTAATAGGAAATGAATTAATTTTGAGGAAAAAGCGTTCAAGAAAATTAAAATGTAATTAGGACTTAATTTCAGGTAAAGGATTTAATTGAATGCAAGGTTCCCATTTTTTATAATAAGTAAGGTGTCGGCGTCAGCCCTCAACATTTTCCTTCTCCTAAATTCCTAATCTTTTGTTCGTTTCCTTCACTTAATCTTGTCATTCGGAACCCTAAGATCACAGAAGCTGAGGCTAGATCAGCGTTGGGGGGAGGGAGGAGAGAGAGAGAGAGAGAGAGAGAGAGAGAGAGAGAGAGAGAGAGAGAGAGAGAGAGAGAGAGAGAGAGAGAGAGAGATAGGCAGACAGAGTTGCCGCGTGGAATCGGTCTCTCTCTACTTCCGACTAAATTCAAATTTGGGCACTCGAATTTGATTTGCCCGATCAGGTAACTTTTGATTTTCTTCTCACCAGACCTTTTTGCATTTCAAATTTTATTTAACTTTTTTTTTTTCTAACTGTTAATGGGTATTTGAAGTGGAATTCATGTCATTCGGTTGATTTTGGAGTTAATGTATGATGTTAAATGGTTTCATCGTGAAAAATTCTACTGCAGATAGTTATGCTGCAATATTGGCGCTATTATTAATATAGTTCCGTAATGATGATTAAATGGCCACCCTGTGCACAAGTCTTCGTCTTTGAAGCTCATAAAAATCCGAGTATAGAAAAACATAAAAATATTTGGATAATCTTATCTCATGTTCAAAGCCGTCATCTGTTCCTTTTTACATATCTAATTGATTAATAATTAATTTAATTAGTTAAAGCTTGACTGCATACCATAAGGATTCAACAGAGCTTGAGCTTTGACTATTTTGTTGGCTTTGTTCGATTATAGCCCTATATTTGACAAAGAACAGAAAAGCATAGAAGTTGTGTATGCTGTTGTTACATGGAAATTACTCTTTTCACATATTATTGGGTTCTCCTCGAAGATGATTGGGTAGTCATTGGAGCATCCTTGCTTTCCAAATTCAGTTAAGAACTGATTTATCTAAAGGAGAAACCCGCCAGTATCTCTTTGATGATTAAGTCAATCCTATTAAATTCTGCGGTCGGTTGTCCTTGACTTGGCCTAAAAAGTTGTTTGTTTTTCCAATACCCCCCTGTCGAGATTTACAATTCTTCTGGTTCAATTTTCTTATCCAGTATATTCCTAGAAATGGACAATTCATATTCAGAAGATCTGTGCAGCATGGAGCCAAATGTTGAGGGAACAATTGATGATCCAGCTTCAACAAGCTCGTCCTACAAATTGTTTGGCCGTCAGGCCAGTGGTCATCACATGGTGGGGGGCATCCAAGGTATGTGATACTGATTTTTAGTTTGTTGATGGATTATTAGAGCTGAACTTTTATTCAATGTATGGACATTATGTTTTTCCTTTTGTGAGGAACAGATGCTCCTGACCATTATTTGAAAAAAGACCAATGAGTTATGTAAAGAAGATTAAATCGTTGAAAATTACTCCTTCAATATACTCTCCTTATTAACAAAATGTATTTATGTACTTGAAAAGGTAAAATTGAAACACAATTTACCTTCAATACCCTTATTTACCAATTCGAAAATAAAAGATTGTTAATTCAAAGAACACTAACTAGGGAATCTTAAGAACGACGGTATTGATTTCACCATTAATTAGAAAATAGAATATAATTTTTGGACGGACATAGAAGGATTATATGACATATTTTACAGAACCAAGGAGTGATTAAATCTTGATGGACAATTTTTTTTTAAATAACAATATTAAGTTAAACACTGAGTTTCAGAAGTTAAATCTGGATATCTGTTGTTAGAGTATCTTCAAACTGTACTATGAGGTAGGCTTTACTGTTACCGGGTACCTGTAGTTCTGTACATAGATAGGTGATGCTTTTGGGTCTGAGTAATGATGAATAGTTGAATGCAATATTGTTTACCTTGTATGCATGTTGTTTTACTTATCTCAAATTTTTAGCCACAAACTAAATTCTTGGAAAAATGTGAGTGATGCTTAGAGTGATTTGTTAAGTATAACATATTTTACTCTCGATTTTGATGTTTAAAGTGTTAATATTTATTTTTCAATCAATTTCATTAATCATTTAGCTCTACAACGTAACTTTTTGTGCTCTTGATATCTTGAAATATCCTTGGGAGGGAATTATCTGCTTTTTCGGGTAGCTATGGAACTTTGATTATTGTGGGTGTCAGAGTTTGAAAACAAATGTGGCTATGTTGCTTAGATTATTAGGGGATGTTAGGGTTTAAAAACAAAGGTAGCTATGGCACATTGGCACTTAGATTATTGTGGGATGTTAGGGTTTGAGAACCATTTCTAACGTTACAATCTTGAATCCGAAACTCTGCTTTGACAGGAGAATTGTAATTTGTAAGGAATATAACATTGCGACTGAATCAAGTCATTGATATGGCTATTTGTTCTTGTTCTACATTATTTCCCTAAATCGATTTTCTTGGCTCCTGAATTTTGGACATCTTAGCACTATGTTTGTTATGCTTCTATGCTGCCTTCCTTCATATTGCTTCCTGCTTCAACTGTTAGCCCATCTCATTGTTACTAATTTTCTCCCTCTGATTTTCAGCTGCTGATGTCATATTGTGGAGACGTTATCGTGTTTCATTTGGCTTAGTTGTCGCCACATTATCCTGGCTAATAATCGAGCGCTCAGGGATACCATTTTTATCTCTTTGTTCAGATGTATTGCTGATTCTAGTTGTTCTATTATTTCTCCAGGCAAACTATGCTGGATATAGACATAAGTATGATTCCTACATCTTTTGTGTCCCACATTTCAATATCTTGTCGTGCCCATATGGAGTTGTCTGATAACTTTCTGTTTCTGGTTGCCAGACAACTTCCAACATTACCTGAACTAGTTCTATCAGAAGAGATGGTAAACAATGCTGCTTCATCTTTTCGTGCCAAAGTGAATTACATGCTGCTCATGGCTCATGATATTACTCTCGGCAAAGATTTTAGACTTTTCTTCAAGGTTAGCTATGATTAATTATTGAAAGTAGATGATGCAAATTAGTGAATGGCTTCACATGAAACTAGTTAACTCTTTTTCATGCCCTTCTCACCTATATATTTTACCCCATAGTTGGTAGAATGATACTCTTTTTTCTGAATTCTAATGTTACTGGAGCTCACAGATATATTAAGTAAGGCAAGACTTCTACTTAGTTATTAACCCACATGAATATTCTGAGTTAGCAATAATACTAAGAAATGTTTTGCACCTTCTCTCTGTTGAGGGTTGGTTTTGGGGTAGTGGGTTGGGGGGGAGGGGGGGTAAAGTTATGTTCCCCAGTATAAATTGGACAGTGTAATGAGCTTACAAACTCAAGGCTAATGTGATGGAATCTTATTGTCGAGAGAGAATTGGAAAGAAAACATAGAAATCCTGGAAGAACTCAGTCCATATAAGCTGAAAAATTGGATATTTTTTGATACCATTATCCTTTGCTCATTTCCCTTATTCTTAACTATGGCATTTACTTATTTTAGTCAAGCCACTGATAATGCAGACACCAAAAGGGCATTTACTTTTCATGATTGATAGCATAGATGATTGAGTATTGTTATCCTCATTACTAGGATTTCTCTAATCCTACCTTTTCAATGGGATATGAATCAAACAAAATTAGCTCTCATAGGAGTTATCAAGGGCCATGGGATATTCCAAAACTTCAATCCCTCAAAGCGAACAAGGGATTAGCCTATACTACTATTTTTCTCTATCTAGGCTAATCCTCAAAAGTAAATGCTCCCTAGAGGAAATAATTAAGCTGCCACAACCGTAGCACCTTTAATTAGCCAGAATTACAGCTCTCTTAGATAAGCCCAAGCTGCAGTCTCTTTCCCTAACACCGTACATCTAAAAGTTAAGTAATATAACCTTGATTCAGGTGAACTGGGTATGCAAAACCTTGTTCAGTTCTTGAGAAAAATGTTTTGATTTAATGTTTAGTTGGTCTAAATGGTACTTATCTCTTCTCCCACCTCAAATTGCTTATTTAATTTCTCCACCTACTGCTCAAAAGTAAATGTCTTCCATTTTGTGGAGTTAACAGAGGATTCTTGTTTTCACAACAGGCACTCTATGAAAATGGTTGACATGTATGAGTACAAATGGCATGGTTCTCTCTACTTTAGCACCTTCACATATTAGATTTCACTGATGTCGATTCTCTTGTAATGTGATATTGGCGCACCTTATGTTCATTCTCTTGTAATGTGAGACACCTCTATCGGATACTGTGGATCTTGCCAACACTGAAAAGAATGTTGTCTACTATTTCTGGCTAAAAATATGATATAAGATGAAACAGCAAAGTGGCAAACATATCCAAACTACTGTTATGGTAACCAGTGGGCTTATTCCTGTGGTGGAAAAGTTGTCTTATGCTTTAGGCTTACCATGTGAAATAACATGAAAAGGCAAAGCCATCCAAGATAGAATGTTCCTTGTATCCACTGCCCAATAGGCATGTGGCTGTTACCATCAAAGTTTTCTCGGACTGAATCAATAAGATGAAATAGATATGCTATGCACAATGCTTCTGCTTGCTGGTTTCATTGGTAGAAGTGACATTCATGCCTTCGTAAAACGTGCAGGTTGTGATTGCTCTATGGCTCTTGTCTGTGATTGGTAGCTTGATATCTTTCGCCACTCTTGCCTATATAGGTATAGCAGTTTATCCTTTGGTATATGTGCTCAGGTTTTTGATTGTCTACTGTAAATTCTCAGTTTCTTTTCTTCTACATCTGTAGAAGTTACTATTCATGCTTTGTCTACACATAAAATATTAGAGTAAAAAATGATGGTGACGTAGGGGCATAGGTGTAGGTGTTGCATTTTTCTTCGAAAATTTTCTTAAAAATTACTTTCAAACATAGTGCATTTCCATTAGCGTGAGCACGGGTATTGAGTCCCATTTTGTTCTGTTGATTTATTGTTCGACAGTAATAGTGGAAATTTTGTTGTCAATTGGACTTCCTATGCAGCATGTTTAGATCGGAAGCCCTTTTACTTTAATTTTCTGACTCTCTTACATTGGCGACAGGGATCATTATTTCCATTATAGTTCCAGCGTTGTATGAAAGATTCGGAGACCGTGTGGACCGGTGCGTTGGGACGATCCATCAACAGTTTTCTAAGCATTATAAGATAGTCGATGAAAGTCTTCACAGCAGATTACCTGGGGCTCTCGCCAAGGACAAAGATCCTTAACTTTTTATCTGCGACCGATTTTCTGAGTAATATCGTGTAAGAATACAATATCATTTTGGAGCATTCATCTACTTCTTTTCTCAGCTAGACTTGTCCAGATAGATTAAAACATGAAGAAAACCGAATTTTATCCTCTCTGCTTGCACAACCACTGATATTAAATAGGCGCAACTGCTCAACTTGGGTCTAGCGGTGGCATGCATTGGGCTGATTAAATAACCCAGGATAAGGCCTAGTTTTAGTCAACGCCTTCCGACTCAAGCTGGACCTGTTTTGCATATTCTAACTATGTTTTATAATATTAATCTATCCTAAAATTGAACTACTAATATTAAATAAATAGTAAGTTTAACTATCGGGTTATAGGTGTCTATATAAAAAAAAAGTTCGGGTGTATTTTAATTTGTTAAACCAATTTTGAAGGTCTTGAATAAATACATGAATATAAATATTATGTTATTTTTTTACAAATTGAATATTTGTTAATATTGAATTTGACATAATAGTTGAAACCACCACTATATCAAAATGAGGTCATTTTATTTATGCAATAGAGATATACAATATCTTAAATCAACCTCAAAACATCACTCTCTAACCCTAATTTTACATTATCTCTATCGTTGCCGTTTACACCGTTTAGCTCTATAACAAATTTTTAAAAAAGCAAAAGCTCGTTATCCTGGTAGCAATGACTGAAACAAGCTAGTTCATCACATAACATAAGAGGGTGTGGTGAATTTAAGATTTTTTTTAAATAGATCGAATAGGTAACAGCGACATTGATGAAGTGGTGTCACGTTGATTATAATGTCAGATTCAATTATGACCAATAGTTAATTTGTAGTAAAATTACAATAATGTTTGAAATCATTATTTATTCACAATTGTCAAAGTTTATGTATAAAACCAAAATACAGTAAAAATTTGTATATTTTTAGGAGCCAATAATTCATATATATATATATATATATATATATATATATATATAGATATGGTTGTATTCAAATCCGAACGCATCATCATTGCCGAACTAAAACTTAATTTTATCATCCGATTTATAAATCTAACCGTTTATAATGATGCCATGTGGCATTAATTATTTTATTAATATTGTCATTAAGGGTGGAAAAGTAATTTTTACTTCTTTCGGTTATTTTCATCTATTGTATTTCATGGGAATTTAGCTTTTGACAAATGTGGAGTATTTCATGAGAGTAACATTCATTTTTACAAACGTATCTTGATATTGATTTTGTTAATATAAACGTATTATTTATCCAAAACAAATAATAACAAGAAATTTCAAAATATTTCTCCAGCGTTTTTTTATTTAGTTCATCTATAAAAGTTTTATAAAGGTCAACGACGTTTTATACAATTTCTTATAGGATTTCAGTTTTCGAGTGAGGGCGTTTATCATTGGTATTGCCTTAATGTTTGATACCGTCTTTAAATTGCCAATGAATGTAGAAACTTTATCTGAAGGTATGTATATTGTCATCCAATTAGATTGTTCTTATTAGTTTATTACTATTTATAATGGTCACACAAAGTCAGCATGTTCAAGATTAGTTAGTATCATATAAGGAATGTGTATTACATAGAAATTTACATAACTTACATTATAGACAATCAAGAAAACTATTTTATAATCATTTTTTAATGTATGTTTCTAGACATAACTTTTCGGTACACAATATTAGAAATACGTTATATAAAAACTTAATAATCATGAGTACATATTAGAAATTTTCTTAATCTAAATAACTATTTCATTAAGGCATGCATTCCTCAATTCTCTCTCTTTCTTTGAAGCACGTACGATGTATTTGTCTGGATCTGGCTCTGGTGCTCCACCACCTCCACCTTCACCTTCACCTGCTCAAAAATGGGATCCTATTGCTGTCGAGAATGTGGCTTGCAGCGGCGTATTGCTAATGCGGCTTATGTTAAAGGTCGTATACATGTACGAAATGAAGGAGTGCATGTATGCGATATCATGTAGGAGGCAACAATTTTACCATTTTCCAACTATGTTTAGTGTTGTTGCTACAGTGTCGTTTTTTTATTGTGAGCACAATCACTTATCTGCGCATTATGCTTAGGAATGAGTTACTATCTCTATCTAGACTTGAGCGCAATACAACTTCCCTGTTTGTCACTGTAGTAGAGTTGATGCTAGCTTCAATTGCGGCTATCTGTAGTATGGCCGCTCCTTGGTTTTGATGTCCATTTGAGTCATTTTCCTACACGTGGATGTTGTTCATTGCCTAAGTTTTGTTGTTATGCTTTGAGTTTCTCTCTGTTTTGTTTTGTGGGATTTGGTTGATTATAAGTATCTGGCTTGGTTGCTCGCCCCCTTCTTTGGGTTCAGAGCTTTTATCTTCAATAAAAAATGACTACTTTTATTTGCTTAAAAAAATAACTATTTTATTAAAATGTTCAAATATTTTCAGCAATATCACTGTAAAAAATATTATTACATACATATGGTTGATGTATATTACTTATTCAATTGTTATGTACAAAACATTGTCTGTATGTTATATAATAATATGCAACATTCGAAGCCTTTAAAAATCTATTCATCATTAGTACTAATACATAATATCATATGTCTAATAACACTATGTCACGGCCGCACCTTATTAAGGATAATAAAGCTCGGTTATCGTGACTGGGGGTGGGGATTAAGAAGCGGGATTAG
>JAYDZE010490889.1:0-34194 GCA_034509125.1 Monilaria moniliformis
CCAATAGAAATCTACACTGATTCGCTTTTGACAGCTCGGATAATGGCGAATGAGAGAGAAGAGCAAGAGTTCGTGCCCGAAGATGTAGCGGACATTCTACAGAAGGCAAGAGACCATATCTTGATAGGAGTCTTCCATATGTATCGTACGGCAAATAAGGCAGCACACAGCCTAGCGCAATTTGCAGTGACGACCAAGACAGAGCTGACCTGGACAGAGAATTTTCCTGCTTGGTTAGAAAACATTGTACTAGAAGACGTGGAGCAATAAAACTCTCTGAGTCTTTTTCTTTCAAAAAAAAAAGACTTGGATTACTAGAATTAGTTAGATGGCCAATCGCATGTCATATTTATGTTTGGCTAAAAAATGAATTAGCCATTAGGTGGGCAGTAGGCTCTCTTTAATTTAATGTTTTGCAGGAAGTTAATAAGAGTGTTTACATAAAATTATAAAATAAAATTACAAAAAGCGGTAGAGACATTCTATGTAACGAAGAAGTTTAGATTCAAATCTTACATTCCTATAAAACAAAATTATTTATATGATCTTGTATTTGGTAGATCTTACCAAGTATAAATAACTTTATTGCATCCAAAATATATTATATGAATGTAAATTTATATGAACATTGCAAGATTGCTGAAGAATCAATTTCCGGCAAACTCAACAATCACCTCTCATTCGTGGACGATAAGAATGCTCTATGGTCACATACGAAAATAAGAGGGGCCATTTTGATTTTACTTAGTTTTTCGCAATTTATTATTTTGATTGCTTTACGTCCCAATTCATTTTCTCGTTATCTTAGGCACGTTACCACCAAAAATGAGGGCCGGAATTTTAAAAGGTGAGAAAAATCTAATTGGAAGTGAGTAAGCTTGGATTAAAGACGAGGAAACAGCAGTAATCACGCCACATCAATATTTGGTTGCAAGAGACCAAAAACACCAGCACGTCTTATCTAGATCCCTCAATTAAAAAAATGAGCCCATTCTATGCTAAATAAATTAAGCATTGTTATTTTTAAATTACGCATTTTTATTTATTCAATTTGGAATTCCGCCTTTTTCATAAATTTTATTCGATTGGACTCGGATCCATACTTGGTCCAAATAGATTTTGACATTATACCACTCGCTCAATTCTATCTCACTTTGATCCTTGTGTTCTATTGTATATTCAAATACACGATTTTATTATATAATGAGTGAGATTGTAAGTTCAATTTCGTTGAGTTGCCACTACTCCCTCCCTATGTGAAAAAAAAAAAATTTATACCAGTGAAGGGGTGCCGAACTCTCTGTATATACTTAAATGTGTATAAATCCCTATGATTGAGGAAATTCATTATATTGACTTTTATTGGATATTTATCAGCCAATGGCTATTAAACTCTAAACACAAAAACTATTGTGAGTTCTCTTTTATCATGACTTGAAAAATGATTGTTTTTATAGATAAAGATAATGAATATTTTTATGACTAATAGTTATAGTTATTTAAGTGATTATTGTTATAAATAAAAACAAATTTTATTATGAATCAATCATAAAAGTGATTGTGTTTTTATGAATAAAAGTAACAGCGCAACCCAAGTGTGCATCACAGTAGAATATTATTAAGATAGTTTATATACTATATTTTAAATACACATACATGTAAAACCAAAGGAGATAGAGTTTTAATCATTTACTTGTGATTAAAAGTTGAGATAGCAAAGGAGAAGAAACGGCGTTCACTTTGTGTAGTGCAGAAACAAATTAAAAATATGGTTAAATGGAGATGACTCCTCAACTCTTTGTATCACCAAATTCAGTTAATTAATGTTTTTCCCATCTTCCCAACGCAGACGCGTATATATGATGGAGTTAATGGACCATTATCGTATGGATTAGCGATAAGCATCAATATTATATAGGAAACAGATATGAATGAATGGAAAACACTCCATGATCCATCCAATTATTTGTTTTCAATTCTAATTATTTTGCCCTTATTGCGGAGTTATGCTCAATTTTTGAAATTAAAGTTGCCTTTGCCTCCATCTTTACACCATTTAGCGGAAAAAAAGAAAAAGAGAGAATAAAAATATATTTGAGATGCAAGGGTTATGGCATGCCGGAGCCATTTTAATGATCAGATTTTATATATAAGAGGTACAATTTTTAAATTTCTTTAACTCGATTCACATATTCTTATTATCAATTCATGCCTTTTGGCTTTTTTTTTTTTTGAACAGATGAGACATCCTACTCAAATAAAAAAGATGACACCTTGACTAATTATTGGGATAACACAACTCGCCACAATTTAAATAAATCGAACATGACACTCTATATTTTTGCCTTGTCAATTTTGTTGAAGACAAATTACAACTATCAATGCTGTCGATTGGCCATAGTTCAAAAGGCAAAGATAAAAATAAATATATAAGATTAAATTGTGAGTGGTATTAAAAGAAGATTACTTACGTAGTTCGATGTGGCTATTTTATTGAATATGATAAATAATATATTTTATTAAAACTGTACGAATTTAGAAAATTTAAGCATTTCACCCCAAAAGAGAAATCTGTCAGTACCAGAATGACTGGTCAATATTTACGCACCAAAATTTACGGGTCCAACAGAAAGTGGGTTCGGCCCGGGCCATAATGTTGGGCCCACATACTGCCCCCAACACACCATCGCCATTGGCCCATTACCAAGCGCTTAGATATTTAGTGACCAAATTGCCCTTGCTATTTTCTCGACTCTTACGCAATATTTACGTATTTCATCAACAGCAAAAATCAAATAAAATTGCGCGTGCAAGACATGTAAAGAAGTCGAAATTCACAAGAATGACAATATTTCAGTTATTATGAAAAAGTTGTTAGAGATAAGGGGAAAAGTAGAGTATATTATATACTCCTATTAATGGTTTATAAGTTAGATGAATAGATCTATATTTGATTTTTTGTGCAAATATTATGAATTCAAATAAAGGGAATCATACTCATTGTCTTAGGTCATAGAACTATGTTGACGTTTTCCCTTCTTTTCAAGTTAACTTGTTGGATTCAACACAATTATTCTTCAAAATTTGTAATTACATAAATTTTCAAACATTGCAACTATTATTAAACTTTTCAAACTTTTACAATTATAAATTTTGTCCTAGAGTGCTGTACAATAATTCATTTTTTATGTCATGAATATAAATTGGTTTTGCACATTAAAACATGACATTTTTGTGGATTTTACATCACACATATTGAATATCACTCATCGGAAAAAAATAAGAGCGTTGTTATTGCAAAAAGAATTGAAATTTTGTATTGTAATTGCAATATTTGAAATTGCAAATTCAATTAAAGATTGTATTATAATCAACAATAAACCTTATCTATACTGATTTGGTATAAAAACGACTTCGTGGATAGAGCTCTTGGGAGTCATCAGCCTATTATCCCTAGCGTCCTTTGATCCGGTTAGCGGTTGGTAATTCCGTGACTTTAAGATTTATGTGGCTCTATAACCACGCAATTGAAATACACGAAAACATCAATACCTTCTAAATTAGGTATCATTAATGCACTTTTATGACGAATTATTTACCTTTTTAACAAACTTTTCAGCTTAAGGAAATGTCCAATTCTAATTTTGTAACATAAATCGTGAAGATCGAACGTTTGTTTTTTATCAATTTGAATCACAAATTTTCGCATAATATATAACTGAAGTTGCATAACAATAGATCTTACATTTAAATTTCACTCGTACGTACAATTGAGTTATGCATAAACTTATTACTTTAATAATTGATATCTTGATATTACGAATGTTTTATTTAATTATTTTATTTAATAGGTTTGAATATCTTGATTTCTAAACTTAAAATTTTAATTAATTTATTTGATATATAATATGTAACCGAATAACTGAAAATTTGAGGTTAAAATATGAATCATGGCTTGCATGATTTTTTTCAATTGAGATTTGGAGAAACCATAAAATTTGATTTCTAAACATCTCTGATATAAGACATGAAATTGCACTGTTTGATTATAAATGAGATATGGCCCCAATTGTAGAAAATTGTATTTACCAAAATCACAAAATTCGTGATTATTTGGTACCATTCCAGTTAATGAATAAATAAAAATAAAATGTAAATAGAATAAAATATCAAATAAATCTTTCAAATCTAAATGTATATAAACACGAGATGCATTAGGACATACTCTTCTCTTCTTCCCAATTAAAAAATAAATAAAAAGAACATCTATTTCTAAATAAAAATTAAATAAAAAGAACATCTATTTTTAAATATATTGTCACATATACTGATATACATATTTACTTTATGAAAACCATTGTAAAATAACGCATCAAAGTAATAAAAACAGACTTCGGCAATGACTCCAACCTCATAAAAACGTGCAAATTTTGTGGTGAGATTTGTTGATGGCCAAGAACAAGAAAAAAGCAACAGCAAAAAGTACACCAAATAAAGAGCTAAACCAAGGGCATAAATGTAAAATCATCCCCAAGAAATACAAATTGAAAATGATGATATAGGTGGGAAATAAACAAGAAATAGAGCGTGTTTCCAGAAACCTGCCCTCTCTCTCTCTCTCTCTCTCTCTCTCTCTCTCTAGCGTAGTGTTTATTTCATGTGGGCCTCAATTCGCTCTTGCGAACGTTTTCTTCTTCATCTGCTGATTCCTTTTTTTGCTCTGTTCTGCGCGCTTTTAATTTGTTGTAACAAACGCCTCCATCATCCACCTTCCCAACCAAACCCTGACTATTATTATTGCCCTGACCGATCCAGTTGATCTGAATCACCATTTCCATATACAATTCTCAAACCATTTTTTGCTTATATATGTCGAAGACATGCACCCCCCCCCCCCCCTGTCTACACTATCTGATGCTCTGATCAATTGTTCTTAATCAGCAGTTAAGGCAAGATTGATTTTTAGCTGTGAGCTCTCGTTTACGTCTTTCGCGGATTTGAAGCTTGACTGATTAGATGTGGATTGTTCACAACAGGATCAGGAGGGCTGAATCTATTGGTTCTGATAAGGAGTTATTGATTTTTGAGGTATATCTGTATCTGTTTTCACTCTTTTTCTCCATTTCTGTTTAAATGCATTTTCTTGGTCATTTTGATTTGAGTTCATAGTTTGGTCATCATTCATGATGTTCTGTTTTGATTGAAAGCATCAATCAGAGAGTTGATGAATTAGTGAATGTTGAAGATCTACATTTGCATCTGATATACTGCATCTTTTGATGATCAATCTTCATTGAGTGCTCTGGTTTTGTTTTATTCTCGCTGCATTATTTGGCTCTGGAATATTTTGCTGTTTCTTTTATGCTTTTCACTGGAATTCTTTTTAATGATTGTTGAGGATGGAAAATGTGTTGCTGCTTGTGATTCTTACCAGTATGAATTAATAGGGATTGGCATATTTGGTTTGTTTGTTTCTTGAACAATGTGGATCTAAATTAATTATCACTTTCTCCTCTAGATCGATTCCTTGTATAAGGACATAATTTTTTATGGTGATTCGTCTTTATTAAAGTGTTCAAAATTACTTTTAGGCTAAAGAATAGCTGCTAGGGTTATTGTGCCTTATGCATGAAATGAGAAATCAGGCTGGAGGAAGCTTGAGTGTATCTGATGAGAAATGACAGTTTGTGGCCGAAGTATGTGGAACCACACCAAGTTCTTACTATCATATTAAAAAAGGATAGTATAATGTTGTGAAAGGAGTAGTTACAAGGTATATAAGATGATAACAACCTATTCTAAATGTCTAATATGTAATTTGGAGGTCTCTCATTTTCCACGTTATGTGAAGGACTTCAAGGACACAAAATTTCTTGAGGCTGTTCCACTTTCCTTAAAGGCATGTGGCACCAGCAGTTTTTCATCTATGCCAAATATGACATCACCAACTACTTAAAATAGTAATACAAAATTCATATGCTGCCAAAGAAGCTAATGAATTTTGTTGTAATTGTTTGTTTGAGTTAGATTTTGTTTCACCATGAGAGCTGCAAATGTGTGAGAAATATCATGTTTAGTGTCTAGTGATACTGCTGCGGACTTATTAAGTACTTAATAGTTAGCTAACTCCTTCATCCTACTAGAGCACCATATGAACAACTTCACACATATATGCGTTCAAATCTCGGGTTTGCTGTCTTTCTAGTCAGTATGTGTAATTGTGTTATAGGGCTGGTGACTACAACAAAAGCACTAGAATGAAAAAAAAATTGTTGCTGTAAATGGAATCATGTGGAAGATTGTGTAATGAATAAAATATTAGAGAATAAATGAAGAAAATACTTGTGAAAAATATACAGAAATAGAAATAATTGGCAGGAACATGAGGACCTGAGGTGTATGCTAGTATTCCAACATGTTTTTTTTGTGCTTGGAGATAGGAGAAGATAGACAAGATATGGCAGTCTCTTTTTTGTCCAACTTGTGCAATTATTGGGTTTCTAATACTTTGAGCATCAAACTATACATGGCTTGTACACAATCAATAGTTTGATCCTGTATCTAGTTTATAACTGTGTTCATCCTGCAGAAGTAAATCAGCTATATATACAGTTTTTGAAATGTTCAGAGGCAACAATGGCAGTACTGCTGCTGCGTCTTTTCTTGAAAATCCTCTTCAATATCCGGTAGATGTCTCAAATCAGCTGCAGTTATGTAGAAACTGTGAGTTCTATTAATTATCTTTCTTATCTGATATTTGGGTTTTACCAATAATAATTGTGTTCTATCAGTTTTCTTCGAAACCTGTCTTTTAACTGCTCACTAGTCACTATCATTGTTTTCTCTTTGGTCATGCCTAAATATTTTCCTCGTGTGATTATTGTTAGGCATCTTCAGTAGCATTTATTTATTTGGTTGGGACTAGTGGTGGGGGTTGGGTGCATTGAAGTGCCTGCTAGCATTTCTGCATGTGCTGCAATTGTTTATACCATCTGATGCAGTAGTGGCTGTTATTGTGAACTGTCATGAACAAACATAACATACCGTGTTTTGTCTAATATTTGTCTGACCGAAGATCATGACTTGTGCTTCCATTGTTTTATTTATTGGACTCAATTATTCATGGAATACCATTCACTTACACAGTGCCTATATTTGTCTATTTCATGGTTACTGGTACCAGAAGAAAAAGAAAGATGTCACAAGCAATAATGATCTGTTTTCCCTTGAATGTTTTTCTCAGATTAAAATGTAAAGACGCTTTTTAATTTTACAGATCCATCCTTTCTTATTGAAAATGTATTATGATGACTGTCATTATTCTAAAGAAAATGAAATAACCTTTTCCCCTGAGGTTGGTGATGCCATTGGTATTGTAATAACATTGAAACTTGATACTCTTACTGCTTTGTGCTTGGAAGATTATCAAACGACTGACATTTCTATCTTGGCCTTCTAATATGATACAAATGCATGTCCTTTGATATATCTTGTTCCATTTATGTTGCAGTACCTGTAGAGTTTCTTGCTGATCCTGTACATTGTCTTGGAAGTAACAATGGCATTCCATTCCTCCTGCCAAATAAATGTGGCAGGGATGCTGAAGCCATTCCAAGGCAGCAAAAACTTCTGTTCTGCTTAAACAATAAAGCTTCAAATGATGAATCTGAGGGAAAAGCCAGCACGTTGAACCTAAATCCTGTGTCCACTGGTTTAAGGCTCTCTTATGATGACGAGGAGCGGAACTCCTCTATCACTTCTGCAAGTGGAAGCCTGGCAGCAGCATCTTTAGTTTGTCCTTATCTGAGCAATGACATCAAAAGAGAACTTGATCGGCAAAAGGAAGAACTCAATCACTTTATCAGAACTCAGGTATTCTTTCTGTTGTTCATGTGGGAAACTCGAGAAAATGTGTAGTCTGTATTGGGGAAGGATTCAAAATTTACGTGGTAAAATGCTCCTTGATGCTGCAGTTCTCCAATGCATCGAGCTAACAGATATGTTTGTGAATGCGGACAGGAAGAAAATATGGTTAAAGGGGTTAGAGACATGAGGCAGAGACACATGGCTTCTTTCGTGACTGCCCTAGAGAAAGGAGTAAGCAGAAAGCTGCGCGAGAAAGATGTAGAGCTGGAGACCATAACCCGCAGAAACAAAGAACTGGTCGAGAGCATGAAGCAAGTAACGAGTGAAGCCCAGAACTGGTGTTATATGGCCAAGTACAACGAGTCAGTCGTGAATGTTCTGAAAACCAATCTCGAGCAAGCCATGCAAGGATCAAATGTAGGCAACGAAGGGCGTGGAGAGAGCGACGCAGATGATGCTGCGTCTTGCATTGATCCGAACAACTACCTCAGCATCTCCGCTCCTGTGAAGAAAGACATCATCTGTAAAGCTTGCAAAGCCAAGGAGGTATCCATTCTGTTAATGCCGTGTAGACATTTCTGTTTGTGTAAAGAGTGTCAAGCCTTTGCTACTGTTTGTCCTGTCTGTCAGATGATTACAACTGCTAGCTTTGAGGTCTATCTATCTTGAATATCAATCAAATAAATTATATTAAAAGGAATACTCAGCTCTCTATATCCCGTGTTTGGCTTTACTTCATATAGATATAGTAAATGCGTGATTTTATCATCTGAAAAATAAACCCTTGACCAGAGCAGTCCCTTAATCTGTGTGTGTGTGTGTGCGCGCGCGCGTGTGTGTGTGAGAGAGAGAGAGAGTGAGAGAGAGTTTGTTTAAGCAAATTGGTGTTAATTATTGAATTAATTTGAGTTATAACCTGAGAAACTGGTAAAATTGGAATTATGTAAAATATTAAATAGTAACAGGTTTAATCATAATTTACGAGATTCTATATATAAATAGTTTAAGTATGCTATAAATCCAAGTACTTGTCTTAAATATCGAGTATACTTAATGATCCAATCTCTTATAAACTATTCTAAGAAAAAGATCAAATATCGAAAATTTTAAAAGTAAGAAAAATATATCAAAAAAGTTTGGGCGGTCAGATTTAGTTGAACTTGTGAAAAGAGGCCGACTGACTCGTCAATTTTATTAACTGGGGCGCTTCTCATATAACTTACAGGTGCGTTTTCTTTCTAAAATAACGTTGACTTGACATATATTTTGGAGTGATAGCTGACTCTTTGTAAGTTGAAAAGAAGAAGAAAGTTGTAATTTCTAGCAAACAAGGTGATGTGGTCACGCATTAATCATAAATGACAAGGCTACAACGATATATATTATATATATATGTGTGATTTTGGACGCAGAAAAATTGATGAGTTGCTCCCAAAAGATATAAGAATGCAAAACTAAGTTTTGTCATGTGTCTTAATTATGATGAATTTTCTCCTCCCAACATGTAGCAAAAATGGTGCGTAAATCCATCCGATTCCACGTACAGATTCCTCAACCCGGGAAAGATCCATCGAATACCATCTTCAAGCACGGCAAGATTCAGAATCCCGCTGCGCACGTGGATCTTGAGCTCCTTGAGGCCGTGGAGCTGCGGCTGCAACCGCTTCCGCAGGTCATGCGGGATGATCAAGTCGATGTCGTGCTCACACTTTATCCACAGCTTCCTGCACCGCTCCAGCTTTCCGCACATGTCCTTGAGCTTCGCGTACCACCGGCTCGATATCTCCGGCCCGTCTATGTGGATCACCGCGTCCAGATTGGGCGACGCCGCCACCGTGGGGAACGAGATCATGTGGCCGGAATACTCCAACGCCGTGAGAGACGGGGCCTCGATTTTGACGTTGGCCAAGTGCTTGCACTTGAACAGGACGAGCATCCATAGTTTGGCGGAGTTGATCGATGCGTTCCTTAATGCGGAGCAGTGGCTCAAGATCATCACCTCCAGATTCGGATTTTGGCGGACGAGTTTGTCGAGGCCGTCGTCGGTTAGATTGGAGGCGCGCTGCAGCCACAGGAATCTCAGATTCTGGCAACACGATATGTCGATTTTGTCGAGGCTGTGCCGCTTTCCTCTGAAGAGGAAGGATTCGAGATTTGGCGCGCTGACGGTTACTTTTGATAGCGGCGAGCATTTTAAGACCACCGCCATTTTGAGATTCTCGCCGGAGATTCGGAGGTTTTTGAGGCCGCAGACGAGGGAGAGGCTGATCTTCTCGAGGAGAGGGCTTGTGGCGAGGATTCCTTCCAAAACGGAATCGCTCAAATGGACGTTCACCATCTCGAGGTTTTTGAGAAGCGGCAGCGAGATGGCGGCGGCGGAGACTCGGCTGAGATCGCAGAAGACGAGATCTAGGGTTTGGATCGATCTCGTGGCGAAGACGGCTCCGGGAAGCTCGTAAGGAACTCTGAAGGGCTGGAAGAACTCGGCGATGGCGATGAGATCTTTCATCTCGGCGATTACGCTGAGCTCCTTGACGTTCTTCTCCAGCGCGAAGGCGATCCATTGGTCGAGGTGCGGGCCCAGTTCGTCGAAGAAACGCATCGAAACCCTGAATTTGTCAATGGTGAGGTCGTTGTAGAATCTCCGGCGATGCTCTATGGCGCCCTCGACGAAGCGGATGAAATTGAGGCGGCTGCGGTAGCGGTGGAGGAGGGGAAGGGGGCGGCCGTGGAATTCCCTCTCGTCGAAGTTGAAGGAAGGGCAGGCGCACCAGATGTAGCGCCAGCGGCGGGAGAGGAACGCCGTCCGCCTCGCGTCGGTGGCCGGGAGGAGCGACACGATTTGGTGGCAGAGAGAGTCGGGGAGGGCGGAGAGCCTGTCCTCACCTCCGCATCCGTCTAGGTTCGGACGTGTGAGGAGTGCTCCTGATCCGTCTCCGTCCGACCATGATCCATGGTGAGGGGGCGAGTACGCTTTGACAACAAATTGGGAATGTTTCTCCATTGCCGGAGATTATAGAGATTTCATTTGTCGTCGTGCATACTCCCGCTGCAGGAGGAAAAGTTTGTCGGGGACGCTGCGGCGATTTTTGGTTGATGAGGTTAAATGTTAAAAAAGGCAAAAGAGGGCGGGAATCTCTCTCACTTGGTGGTTTGCCAACCAACTAACTTTGTCCCTTTTTTCGCATCCTTTCCTTTTTTTTCATACAATATAATACTTGTCTAATTTGTTTATATTGGAAATTACTTTCACCATTATAGCAGATAAGTTGATAACCTGTGACTTAATATGGTTTCAACATAATTAATATTCTGGAACATTTTGTGAAATAATAAATACACTCATATACATATTATAGTGTTTCAGAAAGTCGAAAGATTATTTTTAGGACTTATCTAACTTGACTTGATTAATGAATCCATCTTAGTTTAATTAAAAGATAAAGGTTGGATCAAACTACACCTTGAAAATAATGAGGAAGTACACGTCTTTAAATTCAAATTTTTGATTTTTGTGCATTGGGACTGATCGAATATAATGGCCGGATGTTTAGATATTGAGGCAGTGGTCCATTAAAATGTACAGTAGTATCTAGTAGGGCTGAGTATTCGGTCGGTTCGGTTAATAACCGAACCGACATGTCGGTTAACCGACTTCTGACGGCACCGATCTCACTAACCGAACTGAAACCGATTAAGAGTTCGGTTATCTCACTAACCGATCGGTTAGTGAGATAACCGACTAACCGATTTTTTTTTTTCAATTAGTGTATTAATTTTAATTTTATGTCTATGCTATATTGCTATGTGTGTTATTTTTAATTCAATAAGTGAATTATTTCATTTGTTTTCCATTAACGATGAGAAAAAGGAAAAAAAATCCGTTTGTAGGTTGATCTTTAAAATTATTAATTATAATTTATGGCTAATATTAAGGAAATGAAAATTACTAATCTTTGGATAGAGTTTCAAATATGGTATTATTAATTCTCAAATTATGTCTGGTTATTAAATAATTGTGGCTACCAATCGTTAGTTCTATCCAACATTTTTTTAGCTATTATTTTTTAACTCTTTTAACGTATAAAAATAAATAAGTTCTAATTGTTTTCTCAAAAAATAAAAAATAAAAAATAAAATAAAGTTACAATTAGAGACATTTATTAGTCGCTCAGATATAACCAATATTCAATTTACTGTTATTAATTGTTTTGTGCTTAGCAGTTGAATCATGCTTCATTAAAAAGTTAGTTGAATTATAGTCCTCATCTTCTTTATCTTTATCTCTATTTTTTCTTTCTATTTTCTCACAATGGAGGATTCTCCATAATAAAATGTGGGTCTCATAAAATAAATTAATAATTGACCACTATTATGTTCATAATTCCAGTAGATTAAATTCAGTGTGAGTTGATTTTACAAATTAGGGATTAGATTTCATTTAGGGCTGAAATTTAAAAAAAAAATTGTAATTAAATTAAATTTTGTAATCGGTTATCTCGGTTAACCGATCAGTTATCGGTTCTAACCGATAACCGAAAAAATTAAGTAACCCTAATCGATACCGAACCGTACCCGAAAATTTCGGTTATCGTTTAACCGATAACCGACATTAATCGGTTCGGTTATCGGTTAACCGATAACCGATTAACCGTTTAAGCACCCCTAGTTTTGGATGTTGGTGTTTGATTTTGCCCCGATTGGATTTCTCTGTTCTTGGAGTCGATTGGATTTCGGTTTGGGAGAGGCACCGATTTCTGGCGATTTTGCCCCGATTGGATTTCGGTTTGGGAGAGGCACCGATCTCTGTTCTTGGAGTCGATTTCTCTGTTCTTGGAGTCGATTTTCGGTTGCTTGTGTTCTGGTTTCGTGTGAGTCAGATTTCGTGTGTTCGCTTCGCCGGAAATGCACATTCTCGCATTGCCGGAAATGGAGATTAACGGCGGAAATGGAGATTGACGGCGGAAATGGAGACTGATAACTCATGTTTTTCTTCTAATCATGGATTTTCTTTAATTAATTCAATCATAATTAATTAATTACAGAATGATTACAGATTATTAAAATTAATTAATTATAGAGTAATTATTATAATAACATATTAATTCACAGATTAATTATTATAAAAACAAATTAATTACAGAATTTCATTTATTATTTTTACAAATTAATTATTATAATAACAGGTTAATGCATCATAATTAATATTGATTATAGATTATTAAAACTAAATATTATTTATAAATAAAAAGGGTAAAAAAGTCATTATACATCTTATCTATAATATAATCATACCTACCAAACACTATATTTATTTTTATCACACTTTCTATCTTACCTACCAAACACTACAATAAAATCTTTATCCTTATCTCAATCACAAATTTTATCTTAAATACTAACATAGGCTACAAATTCCAATATGAGTACCAAACGCCCCCTAAGGAAATGGACAGTTAAGGGTGTTGTCACTTAGTTAATGGATGACCTAACCGTTCCCTATCTAGTGTTACACTAATTAACATGCTCAGTGTTGATATGGCAGTGCCACATGAGTGGGACCTTTGAGCCACCAAACTCTATTCGAACTCGGTTTTATAGAAATTATTATATTTAAAATATTAGGTTAAATAGATTTTCTTAACAATTATAAAAGAATCCACCATATAATTATAACCTGTCTTTATTCACAATTCATTTGTACACAAAAAACTTCACGTGGCGTTCACAGTTGAATGACCAATGCATGTCATGCAACACTACAATTCACAGACAAATAGTGCTAAAAATCCTCTCTTTATCCTATTCCAATTTCACAAAAATATCAACACAAATACAAATATACATGTACGAGGGTTTAATTTATTAATTAAAAAAAAGGGCATAAAATGCCAAAAACTTGAGTTTCTATGCATACTGATATTAAAATACCCTAAATACATGGAATTTCTCTAAAATTTAATTTTATATATAAACTAATAATTATGTCTTTACATATACAAATTTTCAATTATTTTGATTTTTCACACGGTAGTCGATTGCCTCTAAATTAATGTTGAAGTGAATGCTTGAAATGTCTACACGACTTAAATGACCAATGTTCTAAACAATGTAGTTGGATGTCTCTGCAACTTAAGTTAGTCACGATCGATAGGATTAACTTGTCACCTCAACTTGTCATGATGACATTAATTTACCAAAAAATATATAACGTATTTAAAAAATCATAAAAATTGAAAATTCGTGTATTTAAATATAAAAGTTTCAGTTTATATATAAAACCACAATTAAGTTTTTACTCGTATATTTACTCACAATTACGTTAATATTGAAACTGATATACTATAGTAAAACGCAAAGCAACTAGAAGTGAAAATGAAAATTATGTACGGTATGTTTATCCAATATGAATCAATTAAAAGAGGAGCAATGACGCCTAATCTGGCCTTTGGAGCCCGTCCACACTCCAATCCTCCCCATTTTAATCATCGAAGCAGCAAAATCGGATTCGAACGACGGGCCGAGAAGCCCGAAATAAGAGTCGACGACACTCGCCGTCGCCTCATCTTGATAGAGGGTTGCATCGGATTGTAGCACAGCCATTCCACTCTTTATGTTGCTAAGTATTTGCTTGTCAAACACCTTCTCGCTGCCTCTGTCGATCGCCAAACGGACGTTTACGTCTCCGTTTTTCAGGCACGTCGACTTCAGCTCCGGCAGGAAGCCGGGGTTTATGGAGGGATCGGAGCCGCCGTTGGCCGGAAAGTCGTACAGCCTTTGGTTCACGAAGAAGCATGCTGTGGTGCCGATTGTGTGCGCACCTGCAAAATGTTACATGCATTACACGTATTGATATATATGATAAAAAAAAAATAATACACCATCGGTCGCATTAAATTGGTCGGGTTCAGTTGGATAAAGTGAATTAAGAAAATTGTATTTTATGTGTAAAGTAAGAGGACCTATTAAATTTGAGTAACTTATTGTGTATAAAAAGTTTTGTTTTTAAAATATACCACATATAATAAGGCGGGTGAAGAATTTTATACATGGTTAAAATGTAGGAAATTTTTATTGTACTAAAATCAAATATTTCATAACCCATTTTATTACTAAGGATATCATATGTATCTGCATTCCACTATTAATTTTATTATTTTATAATTATTTATTATGTAATGAATTCTAATTAATATTTTATCACTAAAAATTAAAAAAAAATAAAAAACTATATACTCCAATTTTTTAAATTGATAATTAATTAACCCCAAATTTTTAACTTTTACTTTAAAATAAGAAATAAATATAAAAAATAATTATAAAATCCTAATCGGGTTAGTGATCATCCTAGTTAATTATTTTAAAAAAATTATACTAAAATATAATAAATTCAAAAAAGAAATAATTACAAACCCTAATTGAATAAAAAAATTTATTACAAAATGATCAGAATGAGATATTAATAATGGGACCAAATATTTCATGTGTTCTTTTTCCCGAAAAAATCGTCCATAAAAAGAAAGTAAAGAGTGCATAACTTACCGATAATTAAATTTGCTCGTATCCATTAAGTCATGTCGAAAACCTCGAAATATGCATGTCTGCATTCATGTGCGCTCACATGCAACTGTGTGTGTATGTGTGGGAGAGAGAGAGTATACCACTAAGAATGACTAAGAGAGAGAGAGAGAGAGAGAGAGAGAGTATACCACTAAGAATGACAAGATCCTTCACGGCGAGGCCTTTAGCTAAAAACTTAGCTTTAAGTTTCTGAATAGAATCCGCAACATCAGGCATATGAGCCGCCAATGTCACATTCGACACCAAACCATCTCTTCTGCCTGTTTCCACATCGTACCATGGCCCTTGCGACTGCAATATTAATTAAACACATGATCATCAAAACACTTCTCTCTCTACAATTCGTAATTAAGTAAAGCAAAGTGGAATTGCAGATAATAATAAATAAATAAATAACAGAAGAATTGGTAGTAATTAGTTACAAAGAAAACAGCATCTCTTGCAGCCAAAGCAACAATGTCGGAACAAGAGACGATGCCAGGGCAGACGCCTTCCAGCTCAGCTTTGGCCGTCTCTACAACATCGAACCCTCGGACGCCTTGATGTCCAAACGCTCGCTTCTCATCCGCTTCCAACCCTCTATCTATCAG
Organism: Monilaria moniliformis; assembly: GCA_034509125.1. Classification (NCBI taxonomy): domain Eukaryota; kingdom Viridiplantae; phylum Streptophyta; class Magnoliopsida; order Caryophyllales; family Aizoaceae; genus Monilaria; species Monilaria moniliformis. The sequence continues at coordinate 16,038 of JAYDZE010490889.1, forward strand.
AATCGACCCGTCGCATCCCTATGTATCACGATCAACGGTCCAGATTGAGTTTTACATGCTACTAAAGAGAAAGTTTATATTGATTTGACCCTCTACCTCCCCTGTTGTATATAAAACTTCTATTTATAAAGTAGCTGCAATGAACGTACAAGTCATTTGTCATATTTATTGAGTCTAGAGTTCAATATAGTTATTATAAGTTTAGTGCAAGAATTATCATAGTTTCACAGCTACAAGTTTTTGTTTGAACCATTTTTTTACATACCTCCCCTATAATATAATATATATATATTATATATATATATATATAATTATGTATATACTTATAAAGTAATTGCACTGAATTTATAACTAATTTACCAAATTTTCTGAGTCTAGAATTTGTTATAGTTGCTTTATAAGTTCAGTGTAGGAGTTCTAATAGTTCCACGGCTTTGATACTTTATTTGAACCACTCTTGTAGGTGAGAGAGAGAGAGAGAGAGTACATGAACAAAGCAGTCGTGGAAATGAAGCCTGAGCAAGGAGGGGATGTTGTTTTGGTCGGAGATGGCTGCTTGACGGACTACGCTGCGGACTACAGTCTCCGCGTTGGGGCAGCTCTTGTTGTAGAAACCGACACGCAGCCTGCCTTGTGATGCACCCAATAAACAACTGATCATTATCACTGCAACAATTAAATAACCACCCATTTTCTCCTTTCAACTTAACAATATATATATGTATTTATATTGTATTAAGAGGGAGGAGCAAACTCAAAATTAATCGAGAGAGAGAGAGAGAGAGAGACAGACAGACAGAGAGAGTATGTATCGGTTTCAGTAGAAAAAAATGAAGTAATTTGGGGAACTTAAAGACCGCAATTCGTATCTAGGCCTTTTATATGTAAAATGATCACCAAATTCTTGACTAAATTGTAATTGGGCTCTCAGACTTTTGATTCGTTCAATTAAGGACTCAAGCTTTGCATCTTGTTTCAGTTGAGTCCCCAACTTTATTTTATGTTATTCCAAAAAACTTAAAAGTTATAAGCAATAACTCTCTAGCGTAAACATATTTTCTTTTGCTTAATTAGGCAGATGCGCAAAGAATATATTCCGTAATATATATTTAAAAGTTTGATCTACTGTAATTGTCTTAACAAATATTTCCTCCATCCCGGTAAAAATATCACACTTTGTGATGGCACAAGATTTTAAAAGTTTTTGTTTAAAGTATTTAAATAGAGAAAGAAAAAATTGTTGAATATAATAATGGTAAAAAATAAACTAATAATGTAAGAGAAAAATTGTTAGATATATTAATGATGAGAGAGAAAAAAAATTGTTTAAAATATAATTTTTTTTTAAATATAGAATTGTAACATTTATGATGAGAAAAAAAAAAGTAAGATATTTTTTATGTGAAGAATGAAATAGTAAAAAATAGAATTGTTCTATAGAAAAAAAAAAAAAAAAAAAAAGGAAAGTGAGATATTTTTAACGTAAGAAGGAAATAGTAAAAAGCAATGTAAAACAGAGAGAATATACATGGGAAAAAAATTAAGGCGTTGAGAATTTTGAAGCATTAAATAGTAATTAAAGCACAAAAGTCAAAAAGATAGGAATAAGAAAAGTTGTCAGATGAACTAAAATTGGCAGTATTATGGTTATAAATCGCAAATGTCGAACTGGGTTATGCATGTCTTTTTTATGCTGTCTGTTTGTACTAGTATTCTCTGTTGTCTTCATTATATAGAAAAGTTCGACTTCAACACGTCTCTCTCTCTCTCTCTCTTATCTCGCTCCTTTTTTTTTTCTTTTTCTTGTCATGGATCAGCAAACTTTTGTCACTAATGGTTTCCTATGTTGATCCCTTTCTTCAGGTTCAAGAGTTTTTGCATAGTTTAATAGGCTTAAGCTCAACTTTCGATGTTTTTTGAAAAATATACTTTCAATCAATATTTTCATTTCAAAAACTCTCAATTTTACAAAAAATTAGATTTATTTTTTCATTTGAAATAAGCCTACAACAAAATGATGAATTAGTCTGCCAAATTCTTAAATAGATTATAGTTTAATTGGGATGATGTAAAATTTTTTTACACACCTCACCTACTAAATAACATCATTTCACAAAAAACAATCATATTGGATCCGGTGAAATATGATTGAATCCACGGTACATGAAATATGAATGTTTTTTTTTTGTGAAGTGAATTAAAACTAATGAACTTCTCAGTTCTACTTTTACAATATTTAATTAAAACTAATTATTCTAAAAAAGAATTAAAACTTATTTATATGTCCCCAAATATGATTGTAAGAATTGTACTACTCTCAGATTCTTTTTCATAATGCATAATTTGAACAATCAAACGCGAAAATTTAAAAATAAGGAATCAGATTAGTATCAGGAAGTAGTTTCCGTACCGACTAAAAGAGCCCTAACTATTTATAGAGCACTCACTCCTCTTCAAAACTTCCTAAGAGAATCCATTAGCATTACTATAGAGTTTACAAACAAATCACAAAGTAATAAAACTAATGTGCGTGCAAATATTTGAACTAGACGTATTTGCCCCTGTATTTAGGTTTGGAGCTGAACTTTTCACCTGTTGCATCAGCAGGGCTAAAAACTGCTGAATGTAAGTTGCCATCTTCTAACCACTTGAGGTGGTTTTCTTTGAACTCCAGATGTCTGAGCCTAGCCGCCGACTCGATCTCTTCAGTGTACGGCGCAACTTTAACCATGGTTAGCAAGACCCTGCTGTATCTGAAGCTGAGTATTTGCTCGCATGTCGCAACCGATTTGAAACACGGGTGGTCCGGGAAGGTTGGATCCGGTGAATCCTCGTCTCTCAGAACGGGGTAGAAGTAGACGAGACGCCCGCCCATCACGAGCATCCTAGCAGCAAGGTTGAGCAAATCGTGCACGCACTCCACCAAGCTGTAAGGAGCGGTAGAGGGTATGTGGCCGGTCCTTTTATCATCTGGAACTGTGTAAGGATCTACAGCACCTTTTAAGAGCTTACGTCCACCGGATTTACGCCCCCCAGCACGAACCCCATAAGGAGGGTCACAAATTATGGCATCAAACATCTGAAACATCACAAGTACAGAAACAAGGAAACAATAGTTGACCAACTGGTAATCAAGCAATAACGAAAGCATTTGCGGGAGATAAGGTTAACATAGCAAGCAAGTGCAGAAAAGTTCTCTAGCTCAAAAGAAACTATGATCTAGTAATCAAAAGAACAAACTTATTCATTCAACAAAATTTTTACTTATGTCTACAGAAGCAAATAATCTTGATGAGGGCACAATCTCTCTAATGCCCAAGGATATTGTGGTCAGATATTGAACTTCCTGGGTCATACAGCACATCAGCAGATGTGCAAGCCATTTAGGAAAGGAACCAAACACTCTTGAGCCTATATTTTAAAAGAGCAAAAACACTGAAACAAGATAACAACAGTGGTGGAGTCAATGGTACAGATTCCAATCAATACCCCAAGAAAAACAAATAAGGCAAAAAACCATTAGAACTGGACGTGTTATATCAGATAATCATGGTTGTAAAATGAATGTAACAGTTACCTAATCGGAAATGTAAGAGATCACATAGCCTGCCTGGCATAACCAAACCAGAAAATCAGATTCCCGGATATGGAGAGATAATGATTTCAATGCTGAGAAAAATGAAGCCGGAACAAGATGGTATTGAGGAACCTAGTCCATGAGGGATATCAAATTCTAAATAGTCAACTTAATTAAGATACTAGCACAAACTAGATTCCTGGGCACATGCTAAAACATGTCATCCCTTTCTATACAAGAAGGGGCTGAGTTCAAATAGATTTACAAATATAAATGAATGCTTCTGTAGATGTGTAAGATCAGGATTAGATAAGTAGATAAACAAGAGTTTTAGTCTAGAATAGTGGCTCATACTATGCTTTCCCCAGCAAGTTCTGGTCGCTCGCATAAAAGATGAGCATACTTTGAGATTCGTTCTGGTCTGCCTTTAGTTCAAATTGAACAAAAACCTAAGGAATGATAACTGTGAGCAGAAACCAATGGTCATGTACTATCTTCCTATACCAAGATGAGAGCACCCTTGCAGGTGTATGTTCAGCGCAAGAAGATAGAACACAAAGCTTAGTGCGCTAGTCACTGCGGTTATTTTGTTAATTATGAAATAAGGCTCTCTTGCATGGGCCATAATAGTAGTAGTTGTTTAAATAGTTAGCCTTTTGAGATAGGGTTTATCTTTTAAATTAGTGTAATAAGTATGAAAAGCATTTTGGCTGTGGTAGGCCAGGCCGCGTGTGACCATCTTGGTTTAAGGTGTTCACTTCAGTTCCAGTTTAGTTCCTTTGTTCGTTGATTATACCTTCACTCTATCAATTGGTCTGACCTGCCCTCTGCTGTCATCTCATTCCTGATGAGACAGGAGAATTGTATGGAGCAAATAGAGTACGTGGCTATGGAGACAAAGGGAACCGTACAACCAGCAATTAACCGTCAACAAGGGCAAGTGCAGCGTCATGATTCTTCAACCGCTGCCGCGTCACCTCCTCCTTTCAGTTTCACGCGATTCACGTGCAGCAAGTGCACTGTAGTATGCCATATGGTCCTCACATATTTGTGCGGCAAAATCATTAAATATGTTCATTGGCGCCGAGTAGGAATACACTGACGAGAGCATGCCTAGTCCTACTGAGACCAAGCTCGAGCAATCAGCATTAACCAAGAAATTACAGCATTACAGCTCTCTAAGCTCATTTCCCATGGCTTTGACGGTCCACACACTTTGAAGGAGGCCAATACTCTCAAAGCACAGCCTTAGATCTTTGAAAAAACAAAAGAACTGTTCGGGAGCTGATTCTGAAAAATGCATATTCTAGCTCCAAAAACAATCCAGCCTCACAGCTCATCACTTTATCTCTCATTTCTCAATCTTCCCAGGGGTTGGATAACTTTCAACAATTGTACGACGATCTTCCTCTTTCTTCACTCCTAAGGAACTACTCAAAGAACCCAGCCCTCATGATTGTAAATAATCATCTTCCTTGTGGTAAAGATTAGTATTTGAGTTTCAGAATATTAATAATCAATGTTCTCTAAAGAAAATTGATCCTTGAACTGCTTCATAGTTGGCCCATTACCCACTAAAAATGAGAAGATACAAAAGAAACTTTATAGTTCAATTAGATGCCTAGTAGTCATCATAAATACTCTATTGTTTAGATCTTCAAGGAAGAAAAAAAATTAAGATTGCTATTACTAACCAATAGAAGGTCACGATAATGCACATACGAGAATTCTACAAAAACCAGTCAAGAGCAGTTCATTAACTAAGTGAAAGACTCCTCTTCAGAAAAAGGAAAAAAAAAGGTCCAATTTATGAAATATTCTTACTTAGGAACATCCATCAAAATGAAATGACAATAAAAGTAATATACAAAGGTTTGCATGTCGTCCTCCCAGTTAGAAGAAGGAAACAAATGCAAAGGTATGTAGTTATTGAACTAAAATATTTCTTCTTTTTAAATTTAAAGCTTTCAAAAATATTTTGTTGAAGCATGTAGAAGTAACAAGCGTTAACATCAAAAAACTTAAGCTGAAGCAAAGATGAGCAAATAATTTATTGCAGATACAACCATTACATGAGAAACATATTAATCAGAGGTATAAAAGTGTTACCTCTTTTAAATCAGCACGCCATGGGGGAAGGTTATTATCAGCCCTCAATAAAGATACTGGCATTGGCAATCCATACTGTGACACGATGAAACTTGTAGTCAGGTTTATAGAACAATCAGTATTTCCAGAAAAAGTACAGAAATTTGTGAATGATTTCAGTCACATTTTTATAATTTGCACTCTTTAGTCTTCACCCCATATAATGGTATTTTGACTACAATGTTAACCATCAACTACTCTAGGTAATAAATGAAGGTTTCACTATCTAATGTGTGCAAGAAATATTGAAGAAAGGGAAATAACAAAAGCAGAAAATTTTGTGAATGACAGATGAAAGGGCTCTAAGCAGACAAGGTATCATAAGTTAACTGAAAGAACCGGAAGAAAAAGAAAAGGAAAAAAACAAACATTACCTGCTTAAAATTGCTCCAGACATTGCAATCAGGACCACGACCATCACGCACTACCCGAATGTCAATATCTGCACCCTGAATTGTTTACACCAGTGAAGTGGAAACAATAAACCCATTCTAATTAACTGAACTACAACGCCATTGCAAAATAAGGAGTTTGATCACGAAGAAAATTTTCTAACCATTGTCATTGCTCCAAAATGAGCAGCAGCAATTAGAATACTTCCTGTACCAACAAAAGGATCATACACCAGTTTTCCAGGTTTGACTTGTGCTTGATTTGCCATCAGGAAAGCCATTTCTGCATCCATGGCTGTCGGGCCAAGATATTTGCGGCTTTTTAGCTGATACGTTTGCAAGATCTTCCTATCAGAAGCACCCACCTCCCGGCCAAAAAAGATTCTCCTTTGGGATACAGGAGGAAGCCCATTTTTATCTCCATAATCATCGTTATCAATAAGACAGAATTTATTATCAGGATTCCGCAGATTCACCCGTCCCTGAAAGATGCTAGCTTAGAAGTTGGAAAATTTTCCATATGAATACAAATAGATATATAATAGTTCAAAAACCTCCATAGTTCTTATTCCTCTGTCATAAAATTGGTGAACTAAATAAGATCTAACATGCCTCAAGCAGGGGAACCTGTACTATGACTATCAAACAGATTGCTAAGTAACTTATAATACCATTTTTAATGGTTTAGGTAGTACTAGATAAATGTTCTTGTGAATCGGACCATACGTCATTACAGGTAGAAGTTCATAACTTCTTTATCTTCTTCCGACGACAAAAGCAAGAGAATGAACGCGGAAGTGAATTAGAATTGTATTGACTATTGAGTAAAAATAGACAACAAAATCGAATATGTTAGCATGAACCACCTATTCTAGTCCAAAATTCTTCAAAAATTAAAAAGTGGTCTTGTAACATACTTTTTAATTTCCAAGGACAAAACAATAATTTTCCAGACTGAACACCTGCTACGGCTATAAGAATCGTGTAGATCATGCCCCCTCAGAGAGAGCAAAAACTGTTTAAGACAAAAACAGTTGGTTTTGCTTTAAATAAATGAGCATTCATCAATATCTTGTGCACATTATATTCATTCACCAAGATTTAACAGTGAGCAATAGTAGAATCAGACCTGAAACGGAACGAATGCCAACTTCTGGATACGTTCATTTTGCTCGTGAAAGCTTATGGCTTTTCCAAAACTTTCAACAGTGATTCTGAATGTGCTGCCAGGACTTAAGTAGAGCGTCTTCCGCTCGTCTGGATAACTTCTCACAGCCTCCTCCAGTTCCTCAGAACTCCGCCCTTCGCCCCAAATTTCGTATATGCCCTTCACAAGAATACCTGCAAAAGCGTCCACTTCAATAACCACCACAAAAACCACATTACAGAAAATAATCCAATACTAAAGCAACAATCGAAAGTTCAGATTTCTGGAAGTGTTAATGCATTGCCAATTTCTCTAATTGATTTTTTTTGTTGGTTTAGGTAATTACTTCGATTGGCAATGAAGCGGGCCGTCTCTTCGGATGGAAGATTGACGAAATGAAACGGTGAATCCGGGTGGTGATCCTCCGGCAACCGCCATTCGAGACGGGTGGCGCCGCTCCGGCCCTCGAAAAGTCCGGCGAGGGATTCGAACTCAGCTTTCCTGTACTCCAACAACCTGTGGTAGAAGACGCATAGATACCACATGACGTTTGATCTTTTATTGGGGGAAAAATACTTCGATGAAGCTGAATGATATCACTTTTGCGGGGAGTGTGAGAATCTGAAGTTGTTGGCGGCGGAGACACGACGGCGCAGGAGTTGGGAGTTGGTAAAGTGGTTCCACACTACAATTGGTAAAACCCCCGAGCCAAAACCCTTCGGGCACGTACAACAGGTATAAAATTTTACATAGTGCGCGCACCGCATGTTAAATGGGCGGAGCACAGTGTGCAACACATTGTACGCCACTCGCGCGCCCTAGCCAATCGGCGTCGCGCGTGCACGCCACTCGCACGCTGTGCGGATGGGCTATTTTTGATGTAGATTTAATTATTATTATTTTTTATCTGTAAAACCGAATAATAAAAACTTTTTATGAAAGAGGATCGTTGGCAGCACAACGGCTAACCACTTTTTCATTTTTTATTTTTTATTTCACTCAATTCTCATCTCACTTCATTTCACACCATTTTTTCCTTCTTCAATTTTTTTCCAATAATTTTTTTTTTGGCAAACTTGACTATAGCAGACTACCCAACACAATCACAAAATTTTATTTCAAGCATTGGCTATAATCCGACGGATTTAACATTTTAGTTGGAACAATCCACCTTTTTCCCAACTTCCAAACTCTTCCAGCTTTCGCCCAACAAAATTCACTACCAGCTCAAATGACTTCTCAACCGGCGCACTTCTCATCTCCATGTGTCAGCTTCTCCTCGTCTCCCCAAGGTCTCGACGAGATCCAATTCTCTGATGAAGCGCGAACCGCCCCCCTCCCCCGTGATGTCCGAGTTTGCTATTCCACCGACGAAACACGAACGTTGTTCGAAGTATAACGTGGATATCTATGAAGATCCGGTCATCAACAACTCCCAAAATGCTTCAACTTTTTGGGTGAAAATTACTGAGAAATACAACACTAGGCGTTCTCGAGGCGCCCCTGTCCGCAAATCTCGTGCACTTCGAGCCCACTTTGAAAGAGTTAGCCTGAATGTCCAAAAATTCAGCGGCATCTACAACAACATCGGGTTAGAATGGAGGTACGGGTCCATTAAAGCTAATATTCTCAAAGAGATGCTCAAAATCTATGAAAAAAGGGTCGAGAAGCCTTCCACGCACGTATCGACTTGGGAGTAGGTACGAAAGTGCCAAAAGTGGCTGGGCAGTGGAGGTTCATGTGAAGCGAAGAGAATGAAGAACACTTCATCCGGCCAATACACCACAAGCGGGGAAGGCGAGCCCGTTCCGAGCGAAGACGCGGGAGGGAGCGTCGGTGGACAGTCGAGTAGTAGCCGCCCGATTGGACAAAATGTGACAAAGCATTAGTGAAATGGGAAGTCGGCGAGCATTGTGCCATCTGGAAAAATGGATCAAATGATGGATGAAATGAAAAAATCGAACGAGACTACTGTGTGGGCTTTATATGCGAAAACGTTAAGTAAAGACATGTTTACCATGGACGAGGAAGAAAGGGAATCACGCCGCCAATTTTTGCGAAGTCTCGAGGAGAAATTGAGAATTAATTAAGTTGTAATTTTTTTAATTCAATAATGTAATTTTAATATTTTAATTATTTAATTTTCAGTTTTAATTATGTAATTTTATTTTATTTTAATTGTGTTATTTTAAATTTTAATGAAATTGGATTTCTCATTAAATCGCATTTCAATTTAATTACAATTCACGAAGAATTAAAAAAATAAGAAATGAGAAAAATGAATTGTAGTTGTGAAGTGTTCCACGGTTTTGAGTGTAGGAGTACAAAATGTTTTATATGTAAAAGTGGTTATGAGATCCATGTGCTATAGTTGTAAGGTGTTTATAGTGTTCTACTGCTGTTGATGATGTTGATGCCTTGAAATTGAAGTCTCTCTTTTTTAAGTTTTTTTTCTTTCTTTTTTTTCTTTCTTTCTTTCTGTTTCTACAGGTCACCCTTGAAAAATCAATTACAAACCTGAATTCACATAAATGTCATGATATTAAATGCAAAGGGAGAGATTGTTGTTAGATCGTATTATATATCAAACATTCATAAGATATGCTGAGATTTGAATTAAAATATATATAATCCAATAATGATAAAACTATAAATATGTTATTAAATATTGGTTTTTGTTATAATCTTAACCTATATTATGAGTTAAAGCTCTAAAGATGGTGATATTATTGCGTCTTCTTCTGCGCTAATTTCATAGTACTAGCCAAGGAAAATAGATGTAGTAACAACCCCTTTAGAAGGCGTCTATTTTGAGAAGAGGAAGGACTAATAAAAATGATAATTTTTAGTTTATTTAACTATCTTATTATTCAAATACTCAATTTTAAATATTAGCAATTTATCATATCACTTGAGTAAACATCTTTTTATAAAATAAACCAGCAATGTATGTCCTTTTTTTATGGAACTCCTAATATTGGACCATGTCAATCGTAGAATACTTTTCCAACACTTGTGTGTACACGTAAGAGCCCTTTTGGTAAGTGGGTTGATGCCAGATAGGCCCTTTGACTCTCACCCCAACAGTTGTTTCATTGAGCTAATTAGCCCTCAAATTCTTGGAGACCCGTCTTTGTGTCCATCTTCATATTCTTGGAGGCCCATGTTTGGGTTCGGCCTGAGCTAATTAGCCCTCAAATTCACTGTTGGGGTTTGATACTCTATCTCACGAGAAGGGTGAGATAGCTTTTCATTTCCACACAGTAGGCCATGATTCACCTTCTTCTTCCCTTCCTACCATTGCCTCGATTTTGTCAATTCTGAGATGTGTGGTCAATTTTTGTAGTGGTTGTGATGATCTTCGAGATTTAGTCGCCACATCCCTTCGATCCAGTGGCTGAGCAAACCCAGAAGGCTTCTCAAAAGCAATTGGGCTTGCAACCATGGCACTGAATCCATGTGTGAATTTCGATCTGAGTCGTATGTGCTGTTCTTATGGTCGTGGATTTTTGGGTTTCGGCTGTGATGATCATCTAGATCTGAGCCACGTCTCGATTTTGTGGTGTTGATGTTGTAGGTGTTGGATCTGAACCATGGCTCGTCGTTGTCGTTCTCCATTGTTGGCCGAATTATTGTTGGTTCCGGTTGTCGATGTTGTGGGTGTCGGCTATGATGATCTACTAGATCTAAGTCGCTTCACCCTTTCCTTTTTGTCTCTGTGGTTTTGGTTCGTCAATTTTTGCATTGTCGATATTGTGGGTGTTGTGGGCGTCGATTTTGTGATGTCGATGCTGTGGGTGTCGAATCTGATTAATGGTTCGCCGTCGTCATCGGCTCTGTGTTTTCGGCCGCCGATTTTGTTGGTTGCGGCTTTGAAGAACGGCTTGCCGTCGTCATCGATGGTGGCTGATTTCTTTCGTTTCCGGCATCGTTCTTGTGATGACCGATGAATTGCAGTCTTTGTTTTAATTTGTCACAAATTTAACATTAACCATTAATCACAATTTAGTTAATCATTTTTAATGGTGCATCAATTAATTTATTGGGCTCTTAAATTAATCACTATTATTAATTTAAAATAATTTATGAACAATCGGTTAATTAATTTTTAGGTAATGTTATCGTTACTAGATCAGTCAACAATTTAGCTTAATTATTTAGTAGAATACTAAATACTTTATTTATTTTTAATTAATTTTTTCTACCAAACAACAAATATAAAAAATTATGTTGGTCAAAATCTTACTTATATAGTGAATTTTTATCAGAGTTTAACTATCTTCGGTATCTGATCAACGCTATCAAAATGGCCCTAAAAGCATATAGAATCATCTATACCAATTTTCAGTTTCATCAAAATTTTTTGGTTTTCACCAATTCAATTACGATTTATAACTAGTATTTATACTTAATTTTGTATATTTGATTTTTCTAAAATTGAGATAATTTTTTAATTTATTTTTTTGTAATAAATATCAGGGTAATTGTACATAAATATATATATATATTATCAAATTCTAATTCTACACATCAACTAAAAGTTCTAATTCCTCCAAATACAACAATTCCAATTGCTCATATATTTCACAGGATTGTTAATGTCCAACGAATTAATAATTTCATCGTAGCTAGCTGAAATGACATATTAATGTCATTATGACTAGTTGGAATGATGTAGAGATTTAATTACGTTGGTGATAAGTCATGTAGAATTTCCAGACATCCACCACAATATTAATATAAAAAAAAAATAATCGTGTAAAATATTAGAATAATTGAAATTTTACGTATTTGAAAATATTTTTATTAATACATATACAAAATAAGAATTTGGTAAAAGTTCGTTTATTTTTGTACAATTACCCTAAAGATTAATTAGGCTTCGTTATATAATAAATATTTATTTTGTAATAAATAATTTTAAATAGTGGAATGGATAGTGGAACATGGATTTGGAACAAATGATCCTATCCCCAAAAGTGAATATAGCTTTAAATTCATGTAGTACTAAGATTATAAGTTAGAAATGAATTGCAAAAAGAAGAGTATACATGAGAGTCTGAGACACACCCATATATATGTATATATATAGTTCAAAATTTGCGCTCACAAGTCAAAGTTTTAAGTTGCTTCAATTTCTCGTGCAGAATTGAAGTTCACAATAAATTTTTAAGTTTGACTTGAAATGCCTGGCTTAGGAGATCCATTAAAGCGTCGAGCTGATGGATACAATACAAGATTAGTCAAATTTATTTTCCAAGAAAACATAGCTTGCATGAACACTAAATTTATTTTGTTGTCACAAGATTAGTCAATTTTTTTTAAAGTTACAACACTCACACACCGACATACGTACCCTACCAATTGAAGAGAAAACGTCTTACCAACCGAGTTGCACTTAATCGTGATTTTCTTGCTATATATATATACACAAACCTAAAGTCACTTAGACAATCACACACACATGACCATAACCATTAGAAGTGTCTTGAGCGACATCAAGACTCCAACAAACTCACACTCCAAATCCACTAGAGCCAAGCAATTTAGTGAGACCAAATGTGACAGCCATGGCCATCCACCCACCCCCCACCACCCTCACACAAGACCTCACCACCTTAGTCCTCCCCAGCACCGCCCCGACGCCTCCGAACCCCACCAGCCCCAACGTGGTGGCCGCCACCACCACCCCCATCCTGACCTTGTGATTAGTTATGAACGCAGCAGCAAGCAACGGCACAATGGCCCCCAACGAGAAGGCGAGGGCCGAAGCCGCGGAAGCCTGCCAAGGGTTTGGAAGCTTCTCCCTCTCCTCTCCATCATTCTCAGACATTCTTTTCTCTCTCTTCATCTGGGCTTTCTCTATGTCAAGCTGTGTGTACACGGACACGAATTCACCGATGGCCATGCTGCAAGCGCCGGCGAAAAGTCCGGCGAAGCCGGTGAGGATTATGGCCTTGGAATCGTGTTTGAGGGCTCCAACACCCAAAATCAGTGATGCAATGGTGACCAAGCCGTCGTTGGCTCCGAGCACCGCGGCTCGGAGCCACTGTGCCCTTTCAGAGTAGTCGATTACTTCCTCCATTTTAGGAAGATCTATAGGGATCACAATTTGGAGCTGGTTTGAAGCAGCCATGAATGATTAGAGAAAGATATTAGGGTTTTGCTTTGCGAGTAGGAATGATTTGAATTGGCTAGTCAGTTTGATACGCTAGGAAAACGAATTAATGAGGTATTTATAGAGGATAGACACTAATATTAATTATAGATGACACTAACTCAAAACTGAAAGAAAAAAAAATAGAGACGACATTAGTGCAAGATTAGGAGGTGCAGAAGAAAACGGTAGTGTTAATTAGCATAAGCCCTAGTCGTAATTAAATATATCCACCATTTTTAGGTGTGTGTGTATATATCTATATATATATATATACACACGTAGTGACACGTATTTTATGTTCGTGGGAATCTGAACGTAGTCGCTATTTTTAGTGTGCATTAACAAAAATTCATATTTTATGTAATAGTCTGCAAATCACACAAATGTAAACCATACTTGAAAAATTAGGTGTGACAAAAGAGTATGTGGAATTCGAACTTATTGTCCTACTCCACCACTAAGTCATCCCCAAAGAAACTTAATTAGAGACATATTTATTGTAATTTATAAATACGTGTTTAGTATATATAGTTATCTTTTGAAACATGATCTATATATGAAACTTTGGTCTAGTTACACAAACTCCAATAGGCCTACAAAATCTTAGTACAAATGAATTAATGACATTGAGAGGCGTAATTTTAAAACAAATTTACACAAATTATTTGAATAAATCTATGATTAAACTAAATTTCAGGAGTATTTTTTATAATAATAATAACAATAATAATAATAATAATTAAAATTATACTTTTTCTTCCCATAAAATTACATAGATATATTTGATGCATTATAAAAAATAATATATAAGAGATGCAACTAATACAAAATAAGAAGGTATATACTAGTGTTGTGTATTGTTGTCACCTTTAAAGATGGATTGCTACGAAGCAAAGCATGTCCACAAATGAGAATTATAAATTAAAGTATATAGGAGGAGTGTGCTCTCCACAGATTAGTGGGGAATTATGGCTTTAAAAATTTTAAGGGAGTGTGCACTCCACACACTTATATGTAGTTAATAAATTTATGAGATGGTGCAGAAAGCTAATTGGTTAATCCAAAATTGGCTTTCTTCCACTACGTAAAAAGGCAGTGTAATTTGTTTCATAAGTTAGGTCATTGAAAGAGAGAGCTGTCTTAACAAATCAATTTAGTTCGTCTGTAATGATATGATACTAATCACATGGAACGAAATTATGAATGAGTCTTGATTATATTTGTAATAAGTAAATTAATCAATCCACTTAATAAGTATATATATTCGTTTGTGGAGACAACAGAAGTTCTAGGAGTTGTTTCAGAGGCATTGTCTTTGCCTTTCTTCGGGTTTAGGATTTAGAGTTTAGACCAATTACTTATTCACGAGAGCCTGTATATATATTTTGTTTATCTTTTCCACAATTATGATATGCATTGATGAGTTCAACTGACTGGTCATATTTTGTGTAGATGGATAGTTATGAATTTCAATAAATTTCTTATACTTGATCAACCAGAATCAAGATCTACTAGTTTTATTGCTAAAAGCTTCCATTTGAATTCATTAAAATCGTTTCTGCCCAAAGCAGAAAAAAGGAATTCAATCAAAGTTAATTGCGACCTAAGTACCTACATGACTTTTGTTCAAAGTGGAGAAAAAGGAATCTGAGTAGTATATGCACTTTGTGTGTGGAAGGCACACTTCCATAAATAATCTAATGTCATATTCGTCTATATATCTTCTTTAATTTAATTTTGTGTAGAGAGCACACTCCCCTTGTTTTACAATATGGACAAATATAAAGTTACTCAAGGTGGTAAAAATATTATTTAAATTTTAAATTACTTCAATTTATAGCATATTATAGGGGCACTAAAACTAAAAACTACATATATATTCTACGCAGGTGAAAAAAAGATAATCACTATTCTAAGATTTTGACAAAAAATAATTTGCATTAAACTATAACATATTTATATTTTTAGTAGTAATAATTAAATTGGAATATAATAGGTCTAGACCCGCCCACAGTCTCAAGTTTTTCATTTTAATTAGCTCATTTAGCTAAATTTTGAACCCTATTCCCAACCCTACAAATGCCCCCACCCCAAGCACTACAAATGTCCCTTTTGTTGTATATTTTTCCATAAAATACCCTAAATTTGTTCATCTGTTACTGTAAGGTTGAGGGAGCTAAATATATTTAAATTAGAGTAACCCTTCAATTTTTAGCTGTTGTAATTTTGGTATTCAAATATATTTCAACCTATCTCAAATTATATATATATCACCATTTTTCCAAATCTGTCTTAGACTATCAACTTCCACCAATATCAATACCCAAATTATGGGAGAACACGCCTATGTCTATATTTCCTCTCTCTCATGGAAGGGTAGCACCCAGTAGGGCCAAGGAGCCTAATGGGGCAGTCCATGAATCAAATACAAAAAATAAGGATGGGACTCATATAGGCATGGATTTCTAATATTTAGCCTTGAATACAAATTTGTTTATAAGTATTAATTTATTCTATTAGAGAATTAATATTGACTCACCCCTTAATTATTGAATTTTATTAGACTTATCGCAGCTCAGTATTTGAGATATCGAATATTCATTAATTAATTATGACTTCCGATAACTTATATGAATTCATCTCTATTAATTCTTTAAGTGGTATTACTAACTTACATGGATTAGTGTGACAAACCCTTTTGAACTTCTTAAGGGGGATGTATCAGTCTAAATGGATACTACCTAATAAGATAATCAAATGTCATATAAGAACTATTGGAACCCAAAATACGCAGAATATTGAGTTATCACTTAACTCTCGCCTCTAAGTAACACAATAACATTTATGTACATTTGAAACCTTATTAATGTTTATGTTACCTTAAGTAACCGAGACCTCGGTTCTTCACAACGACCAAAATAGAAGAACACATCTCACCGTTGATTTTTTCAATACATAAAGACGTACAATAACAAACATGTAGTGAAGACAAACTACATGTCTGTTTATGCTACAACTAGAACCAACAATTCGTTGTTAAGTATTTTGGTTGTAAGTAAGACTTATATTTCACAAGATATCTCGATCATATAATCTTTCATGATCTACTACACACCATATGATCGATAACGTATATTACATATATATAACACTGCACTTGATGTATAAAGTTACTGCATTAGTCATTAATTTCCTCTGTTTTCTTCTGAGAGGTAAAAATAGTTTTATTTAATTTCATTTTGTCCTAATGCAATTAATTTCATTATGAATATAGTAACTTTATTTGTCCAGTGCAATGTTATTACTTTTCATGATAAAAATGAGTTTTAGATTAACTCGCTCCCTTATACATAAAATATGTACATATGTGTAATGTGTTTACTATT
Source organism: Monilaria moniliformis (assembly GCA_034509125.1). Taxonomy (NCBI): domain Eukaryota; kingdom Viridiplantae; phylum Streptophyta; class Magnoliopsida; order Caryophyllales; family Aizoaceae; genus Monilaria; species Monilaria moniliformis. Next base: position 32,848 of record JAYDZE010490889.1, read on the forward strand.
CCAAAACACTGAAAAATTATTTACAATATGTATACGAAATGAAATTTATCGTTTAAACCTACAAAGCATTTCAAAGGGCATATTCTCGCACACACACTACCATATTTATTTTCTATACCACTTAATCTTGCATTAATATATGTGATCATCTCAAATTATATCTCCAAATTCTTCCTATATAAATATCCCTATCATGCTTTCCCAGTATGCATCCCACAAACTACCAATCAGTTCTTAACCATTTCTACTCACAAACCTAACCTCAATCAATGTCTGTCCCAAAGTCAAACCACCTCCAAATTCTATACCTAAGGGAAAAAGGCATCACCAATCTCCGTCAAACAGAAGAAGAAATCGACTACGCCGCGAGGGCGCAGTGGCTCCGAGCCGCGGTGCTCGGAGCCAACGACGGCTTAGTCTCCATCGCATCACTCATGATGGGAATAGGAGCCATTAGAGATGATGCCAAAGCCATGATCCTCACTGGCTTCGCAGGCCTTTTCGCCGGCGCGTGCAGCATGGCTATGGGCGAGTTTGTCTCTGTCTACTCACAGCTGGAAATAGAGATGGCTCGGATGAAGAGAGAGAAGAGATTAACGGCTGAAAATGGAGAGAGGGAAATTAAGCTTCCTAACCCTTTGCAGGCTGCCATGGCATCGGCTCTCGCCTTCTCGTTGGGAGGTATTCTGCCGTTGCTTGCAGCTGCATTTGTAACTAATTATATCGTTAGGCTGGGGGTGGTGGCGGCGGCCACCACGTTGGGTCTGGCGGCGTTTGGTGGCGTCGGGGCGGCGCTATGGAGGACGGAGGTGGTGAGTTGTTGTGGTAGGGTGATGGTGGGAGGGTGGATGGCCATGGCCTTCACGTTTGGTCTCACTAAGTTACTTAGGAATAGTAGTTTTGGGGGAGTGATTATTGCAGAATAGTTATTAAGTGTTTCATATTGTTTCTATTATTTTAAACGGATGATTATAATGTGGCTATAGTTTGTTTTTTTTTTATCTTCGAAAGTGGCTATAAATTATCATTAACTATTGTATAAAATGTACGAGAAAAAGTTCGAAATAATATTGAAAAATATATTTATTTGGGAATTTTCATTCTTAAATGAAACTAGTTTTCATTAAATAAAATTATAAAATTACAATTTTAGTAGATTCCATAAAATTAAATTTCAAAACAAGTTACATAAAAATAAATTAATTAATTAATAAATTAATAATAAGTAATGATTTAAACTAATTTTAGAACTATTTTTGTAATTGTAAAATAAATAATACTCCCTCCGTCCACCAATTACAGTCCCATTGGTGGACGGCACGTGTTTTAATGCAAAATTGGTAAAGT